>KZ806949.1:424804-439443 GCA_000696205.2 Oncopeltus fasciatus
AAAAAAATACAAATTAAAAAAAAAATGTGTATTTTTAAAATTATCCACTAACATTTCAGCTTACATTGTAAGCCATCTTAAGGGTTTTAATGATGTGTTGGTGTCTTTCTGGCTGGATATATAAACTGTAAGTGTAGGTGGTGTTGGTGCCATCTTTTGGTAGGGTGTGTCTGCAGGTGAGATATGGGAGGCCATGTTGCGTACCTGTAGTCTGGTGAGAAGCCTATGTGTAGAGCTGGACATTGTAGGAACATCCCAAGTGATATAAGTTTAAATTGAGAGTTTCTTTGATGATGTTAGTAATAAAAGTATATTTTTCACCAGTGCATACAAGTATAGGTGTGATTCAATTTACATATAACTTTACTACTTTTATTTTCATTATTCAGTTCTGACCCTGATTAAAAAGATTAACATTTTCAAAATGTACCCTTGTTTGTGTGTGTATAAGTAGGCAACCCCTCCCTCCATGACTTGTATGATTGCATGGGGAGATCCTATTTAATTATTTTAGTTCTGGAAAAATGTTTTTATATGTAAAAAAAAAAGGTATTTTATAAGTGTGTGGTATATTCAAAAATTATGTACAAATATGTTGCAAGCATAATAAATTATTTACATAAAATAAAAAAATTGTTTGTATACTTCCCTCTTGCTTTGTATTTGTAAATACTTAAGCAACAGTAAGGTTCAGTTTTCAGTAAATGACAGCTANACATATAAATCAATTTTTCAACTGAATACAAGTATAATAAGGTACACTTTAGTTTTACAAATTCTAATTGATTTTAATACCAATTATTAGTTGGAATTGTAATGATATTAGAACATAGTTCGAGGAAATGAAAAAAATTATGCCCAGTGCATCAATAAAACTATTGCTTAAAGTATAATGTTTAAAAGCAACATTCAAATTTTCACTAAGATAACTGATATTTCTTTTATCAGTAAATAAATCTGTTTTGAGTTTTATTACTCTAAAATTAATAATATGACCCAAAAAAGTTTTTTCTCTTACTTGACATTTCAGTTAATCCATCATTTCTCCTTCTTTCTTCTGGGTTGATCACAAACATCAACAACTCAATCAACCTGATTTGAAGATCATTTTCAGATATGCTAATCTTGTAGATCGAATTTGGCAAAGCAATAGTTTTTTTTTTTTTTATACTAAAGAGGAGGACTAGACATTTTATATACTAGACTATAACACTTTTTGTGTTAAGATCTGACACTGTTTTTTCACTAATTCTTGGTGTCTGAATCTAAGATTAACCTCAGATTTTGTCTACCAAGTCAACTTTTTAAACTACAAGATATCCTCAGCAATCATAAAAATCATGCATTTAAAAGAACATAAGTAAAAACGTACCAAATATACAGTTTACAAAACATTCAATGTAAGTTAAATAGAGTACGTACATATAAAATTGTTTAATTGTTGAACAGTACTTAAAAATTAAGATAAAAATTTACGTTTGTAGCTTTTTCTAGACTATTCAGTTTGATGCTCCAACAATAGTTAGCCATCACATGTACGTCCCATGTACCTTGATACTTTCTTCCATGAGCCTCAAATCTTGATGTAAACGCTCACCCTACTCATCCATCACTCACTGCACCAAGATTGTCCGGGAAATTAGCAAGGTGGCTGTGTAAAAAATGCAATTTAATTTGCATGTTGCAACCTAGCTTTTGGAAGCTTCCCAAAAATTGCTCAACAATTTCGGAGTAATTCAATGCTCGTGTATTTCCAAGAAAGTCTTTAACAATGTTTTTGAATGCCAACCAAGCATTCTTGCTGCAAGGAGCTTCGACAGCTGTGGACCACCAAAAACTCTGGCCTTTATCTTTTTAAATGACTAGGAAATTTCGACACGAGATACTTGAATCAGTCTCCTTCAGTTGGCAAAGCTTTAACGAATTGCTTCATGAGACCCAATTTTATATGTAGAAGTGGAAATATAATGTTCTTTCTGTGGACAAGTGGCTGATGCACAATGTTTGGATCACCTGGTCTCAGGTCAGGTCTTGGCGGCCATTCGACTACACCCAATGTTGCGCACGAGCTCTGCTGTCCCATTTACACAAGAAGCAGGGATACTTTGTGTTTCCACGTTGTTGACCAAGTAGGAAGCAGACCATTTTAAGGTCAACACAAATGATCCATATGTACATGTGATATTACAACAGATCAATGACTTTCTTTATGGTGTCATATTCTTCACGCAAACAAACTGAATGGTCAATTGGAACTGAACAAAATAAATTTCCATTGTGGAGGAGAACACACTTCAAGCTGCGCTTTAAGCTATCTATAAACATTCGCCAGTTATAGTTTGGAATTCTCAATTCTTCTATTAAACCACTTACATTATGGCAAAACACAAATCCACCATCAGGTTGAAAGTATCGCAGAAACGCCCTTTCTCGTGTTCGAAAATAGGCTACTTTGGCTCTCTTTTCAAGCAAGTTTTTCTCATTGAGTCATGATGCTAAGAGCTCTGAAGGTTTTTTGGATAGTCCCAAATAATTTAGCTTTTGTTCTTCAAATCCCTTATGTACGGAGTCATCTTCAATGTCGAAATCTTCATCGTTGGAGACACTTTCATCTGCACCCTATCCGCATTTCCCTTCTTCCAAAGAGGGAAATTCATTGAAAACTGGCACGGATGATTGCGGTACTGGGGTATAGATGACGGTAAATTAGGATACTCAATTTTACATATGTTTTTCTTGTAAAATCCCGATGTTTTCACAATACAAAAGTAACAATCCCTTGAATGATCTTTGGGTTCGCGCTAAATCATAGGTATACCAAATGAAATGGAAGCTTAGCATGTGTTCCCTTGGTCAACATTCGTAAACTCTCAACGCACTTAATGAGGTGCCCATGCTTTATCTTGATCACCAAGTTTCACTTTTTTTTGGGGGGGGGGGAGCAAATTAACCACATGGATTCCCTATGTCTATAAGATTTTGTGGACCACGAAATGCCCTTTCCCCATACGGGGAAATTCTCATCCTTGTTCCCCATACGGGCCGACAGGAGAGCCCCCGACCAGGCGACGAGCGAAAGGCAGCAAGTCACGACCTCTTGCATGAAAACTTCGGCTCCTGGCGAGGATCTGCTCGTGGTGATTTAGTGTGATCAACCCATGATAATTTATAATCAAATTTTAAACCTTAATATTTTATTTTGCTAGTCATAGTTATATTATTACTATTAATATGTAGTTTAGGGGTAGAGGACTTATTTCTTTTGCAAAAACGTATTCCTTCAGTTTTTCTGTTGAAATTTTAAAGCCACGATTAATCAGCCAGAGGTTAACACATCGAAGTGCATCTTGCTTTGTATCAAATATTTGATCGATATTTCTTCCTACACCAAATAACACCAGGTCGTCAGCAATAATAGTCCTCTAATCGGGTGTGGAATAACTTGCAATAGACCGTCAATTGACGCAAGGAAAATGTCAGAACTTAAACAACCGCCATGTACTCCATTTTCTTGTTCAAATTTAGGTGATACTTTATTCAGATATCTGACACAGAATGTTCTATTGCTGAGTAGTTTTTTGATAAAGTTTAGGATGTTTCCGTTCACACCTCTTTCTTTAAAACTATTTAGTGAATGTCTTCTCCAGGTTCGATCAAAGGCACACTTGTATCTATAAGCACAGCTAACTCTCATTGTTTATTGTTAAAAGCTTGACAAATTACATTTTAGAGATACATTATATTATTCAATGTGCTTCTGTTTTTTCTAAAACCGTTTTGAAAATCGGAAAGTAATGATTTTGAAGCTTTTTTAGAAGCCATTTTATTCTATTTGCAACTAATTTTTCAGAAAGCTTACAAAAGTACTTGTTAGCGAGATAGGACGATAACTTGCAGAAATGTTGCGGTTTTTATTTTTCTTTAGGATATGAATGACTATAGCTTTGGTCCATAAAGTGGGAAAGCAATCAGTGGTAAAAATTCGATCGATAACTGATAAAATTACATTTTGGTTTTCTAGACTTAAGTTTTTGATCATACTTATTGTAAGATTGTCAGGTCCTGGTGTTGAATCTTTTCCAGAGTTAAGAGCAATTATAAATTCTTTACTTGAAAATGGCACAGCCATCCTGGGATCAAATATGTCATAATCTATTTTGAGAGGTAGAAGTTCAGTTTGTTTTTTAATTACTTGGAATTCAGGGGAATAATAAGAAGAGGAAAACACAGAAGCAAAATGCTCTCCAAGTAAGGTAGCAACAGTTAGTAGATCAGACACTAGCATATTTCCTTGACTTAAGGTGATTTTAGTGAATTGTTTTGAATTACCTTTTATTTTATTAACTGTTTTCCAAATTACTGAACATGGGGTTAAATAGTTTATTTTGGTAAGGAAATCTTTCCATGACTCTCTTTTACTTTTATTTAATATAAATCTTGCATGTTTTCTACTTGATAAGAAGTTCTCCCAGTTATCAGAAGAAGGATATTTTTTAAATTTTCTGAGAGCTTTTTTTCTATCTTTGATTACTAGGGAACATTCTTTAGTCCACCAAGGAAGGGGTACTTTGGATGGCTGTGCTTTAGTCTGAGGGATTGAGTCTTCAGCTGCTAACAGGATTTTTTTAACTATTTCATCTATCACTGAATCAATATTTTCATTTTATAAATTTATATCTTTCAAGTTAACAGACTTTTTTAATTTATCCCAGTCGGCTTCACTCAAAAGCCATATCTTGGAACGATAAAAAGGGGGTAATCTTTCAAAGCTTTTAATGAGTATAGGAAAGTGATCACTTCCGTGCGTATCATCAAGAGTGGAACAAGAGAATTTTAATGATAATAGAGGAGAACCGATAATTAGGTCTATGATAGAGGTTTTACCCGTTTTTGGGGTTATATGCATTGGAATATTAGTGTCATAATATACATTAACATGAAAAAAGTTTATAAAAGTTTAGACTATTTTCCCTCTAGCATCAGTATGATCAAAACCCCAGATTTCATTATGAGCGTTAAAATCTCCCAATAAAAACATAGGCTCAGATAGCTGAGAGTATATTTCTTTGAGGTTACCTAAGGTGAAAGGTTTACCTAAGGTTTAGGCTGCAAATCCTGAGCTGGAAAGGGCTTGAAACTCGTCGTCCACCGCTTGGTCAATTCGTAATTTCATTTCATTAAACTGTGACGTTTCGAAGAATGAGACTGACGCCTCCACTCGCCATTTTATTTCCCACGAAATCTTTTCTACATAAATTATAGTTTTTGATAGTATTGAGTGATATGTATTAGGTGGAGAATTTGTATTAGTTTTAAATGTGTATGTAAATTCTGCCTGTCCATAAGACACTCTATCTCTATTTCTGATGTTCTCTATTATTTTTTCCTTTTTATAGACCTCACACTCTCTTGATCAGGCATGATGAGCCTTTTCACAATTAATGCACTTGACCTCTGTAGTGCAGGAACTGTCGTGCNAAAACAAAAATTTAGATTTCAACAGTTTTGTCAAGAGGCTTAAATCCTGAGATCGATATAGGTAACATTCTCAAAGTGACAGCTACCATAAATTTTAACTTTTAATCTCATTCTCTCATGGCCATTTCGTCTAATTCAAATTAAATTTCTTTTTTTTCTTTTTTTTTTTTCAAATCAGATTCTTTATATTTTTACTGCAGTAGACATTTTTTTTTTTTTTTAAATAAAAGCAAATACAAGGCCAATACATTTGCTCAGACTACCAAATATTAGTACAAAACTATTTATTTACAGAATGAACATTGGAGATACAATGAAAATTATAAGAGTATGTTCAACCTTATCAAAGTAGCATCAATCCCAGGAAAAACAGTTTGGCTGTTTAAAGAGTTTTGAACTTTTTAATCTCTATTTAACTTCCTTATAGATGGATTAAGCTCCTGTGAAATCTGACTCTGTGTTGGAAAAGATTAAACCTAAATCCCAAATTTCATTAATTTGATTAAGACATTTCTGAAGAAAAAAAAACACAGTACTGGTAATAGTAAACTTTTTTTTTCCATTTTTGGATTCTAAGAGTAAAAATAATTGTTGGATTCTTGAAATATCAAATTTTAGGGGGATTATGATTTCGACTTTTTAGGTCAATTACCATAGTTTATTTTCTAAAGGAAATAAATTAAAATATACTAAAATACAGAGATTATTTTTTTTACAAATTAAAGTTCCTCCAACCCTAACCCCTTCGCCCAAAAAAGAAAAAGAATAATATCCAAACCATGGCTAATTGAACTAAATGATATAACGGAATAATCTAGTCTGAATTTATACATCTATTTTATTTTTTAATAAGTTTGAGTTTTTTTGTTTTTTTAAAGTAAGATTTAACTAGGTATAGAATTTTGATATTTAGTAAAAAGAAATAATGTATGTAAATTCTGCCTGTCCATAAGACACTCTATCTCTATTTCTGATGTTCTCTATTATTTTTTCCTTTTTATAGACCTCACACTCTCTTGATCAGGCATGATGAGCCTTTTCACAATTAATGCACTTGACCTCTGTAGTGCAGGAACTGTCGTGCATAGTCTGATCACATTTTCCCCACAATTCTATTTGGCAATTTCGAGACTGAGGTCTAAATTGAAAGCAGCCAAAACACTGGACAGGGTTATGCTCGTAAGGTCTAACTTTTTTTTATTTATTTATTTTTTTATGGGCAATCAACCACTCGGGTCATTTATGCCTGAGGTCTAACTTTAATATTAATAAAATCGAGCTTTATGCATTTCGGTAACTCACACTTTTCAATAGTCAAAATCAACTGCTTGATCTTTCAATTCTTCAAGTATCTCATCCTCAGAACAATTGCTCAATTCATAACACGAGATCACTTCCTTAGTGTAGTTCAAAAATCTATGCATTGAAAAATGAATCGGTATATTCTCATACTGTTTTATTTTACCCAAATTAATATAATCTTTTTTTGATGCAATTTCCAGTATTGAGAACCATTTCTGAGAAATTTTATTTTTATATCACTGCATTTAACTTATATAAATCTACAGAACTTAAAGGGACTGAAACTATTAAAGGTTCTTTTGTTAACTTCGTCGACCAGTGACAAAACTAAATATTTTTTACTCCACTGATTAGAATTATTTTGCAATATAACACTAATATCAGGAGGCTTAGGCTCGATATTATCTTCGATATCCATTATATTGAAGTTGTAAGGTGGGAATAATAAATAAATTAACAAGAAGAAAGAGATAAAAAAAAAAGGAAATGTATAAATAAATGAGGTACTCCCTGCTTGTTGGAGCTTGAAGTCGAATAATTCTAGAGCACTAGCCACACGTCTTATCGCCACCAGGTCTAGACAACGACTGAAGTTTCACTTTAAAATATGCAAAATAAGCTTGTCTGACAAATGTACTGATGTTTGTCCTTTGACTGGAAATGGTAGAAGTAGCCATTCGGAAATGTTTTAGTTCAAACACACTATGTAGTTCTGTACACTGTTACTTCCATAACGAAATACTAAATACTGCTTACCGACACACAATATTTCACCACAGTATAACAGACGTAACTAAACAGGCAGGTCTAGACCAGCATGTGCCTCTCCACCCACATAGAAACCGAACGTGGCGTGATAGAAGAAAACTAAAAACTGTTTTGAAACCAGCATGCTTAATTCTAAAGACAGCAGCTAAAAGTCTAACTCAACAGAAATTGAGTTTCAAAATGCCTCTATTTCCTCTCCAACAATAGGCAATCCTTCCACTAAATATATATATGAACTTTACTAAGTTTTGGACCTTGATGAGAGGGCCTTTCTTTACTTTTGCCAATTTTATCAGCAAGGAATGATTAAGCCAATTTAGACATTTTAAATCAATACAGAGCTTTGGAGGATCTTCCTTCTGCAACTTTTAGAATACATTTGTTTTTCAAATAGATATAATAAAGGACTAAGACCGATAACTAATCCAAAATGAATATTGGCAAGATATTCATAAAAAAAATTGTATCCTTCAATAAATACCTAATGCTTCTGTTCAAAAAACATAAAAATTGTATCCTTCACTATATATACTAATGCTTTTAAATGGAAAATGATTCCGTCTGTTAATGAGCAAGATTGAACTAACAGTTAATGATGGATTAACTAAAATGTCATGTAAGAGAAAAAAACGTATATATAGGTTANTTTTTTTTTTTTTACATGGAGGCACCAAAAACAAAATGGAACTAATATTAGTAAGAGGATATAAGTCTGAGGGAACTTTTAAAGTGGCAAGATCGGAGACTTGTATATATGGATTCTGGAAGCAAGGGCGGGAATCAAGTAGGGCTGAGACCAGGGAAAGGGTGGGTAGGGGAAGGCCTTCAGTGTGGGAGTCAAGGGTGCACTAATTTGTAGTATTCTAATACTCCTTTGTTCTTTTATATGAATTTTCCTATTATTTATCCTTCTTTAAAAAATAACACCTACATTCAGAGTATATCTAACTAAAATTTATCTTTTCTTATATCTTGTAAATACATTTCTTTCTTTCAATGTTTCGAATGCACTACTAATTTTCATACAATCGTGACGTAAAAATATCTTTGAAGCTTAAGTAGAAACTCAACAATAGTTATATTAATAATTACGAAGTTATTATGTTTAAAAATTTCTTAATTTATACCACAGGGGATAGTGAACACGGGTTAAAAGGGGGAAGATGGTTGTCAAAAGGCTGACTGAGAGATTTCTTTTTTATGTTATTATGTAAAAAAACTACGATATGTTATTCTTATTCAACCTGTTTTGATATGTTCAAAAATAAAGAATAAAAGGTGTTTTTTTATTCATCCTGATTTTATACACTCAAGAGTAAAGAGTAAAATTGGTTATTAATAAAATGATTTTGGCCATATCCAAATGTTCAAAGCTTTGGAGATATCGAACCAAAATGTGAGGTGCAAAGAATGATTAATTATTGCAATTTTTGTTCTTTCTTCAATACTAATCTCTATATACTCCCAAGATACCCTAGTCGTTTCACTATTTTGCTCGACTTTTAACTATTCTTCTACTCGTCTTTCAAATCCCATTATATTCATGTTTCTACTAGTCGTTGTACTTGCTTTTTACTCGTTTACTCGTTTTAATCGCTGCAATTCATCGACTAATTTTGCTCATCTTCTACGACTCTTCATATTCTCATGTTATATTTATTTATTATATTATTTATAGAGTGAGTTACCAATAAAACTGTAGGAGTAATTGTTAATTAAACATCACTAGTGATTATTTCCTTGCTAGTATTATAAATTTTAACAATTTAAAATTTAAACTAAACATAAAATAATTAAGACTCAAATAAATAATTTAAGCTTTTTAATTTAATGTTATACTTTGAGAAAAAACAAAAATAATTACCACTTGACTCAATTAAAATATATATGACAACCTAAGAAAATAAATTGATTTTCAGATTTTGTGGATATTTCGGTTGTAAAAAAAAAGCAATAATTTTGAATACACTTCTGAAGGGAGTGAAGTAGCTAATCATGAATCATTCAATAAATTTAGATTATTACAAAAAAAAAAAAAAATCCCATTTTGTTGATCTATTACCTTGAAATTTCCTCGGTCTATAAATGAATTGTCGAAAGGGAAAATTCAGAATGAAATACTAGTAGGCCGGAAATGTGGGAGGGAAGAGAATTGTTGGCCCTAGGGCTGTAAGGGTCGTGGGATTTAGGGATAACGAGGAAGGCGTCTGGAAGGGAGCACTTGAGCTCGTCTGAAACCCCATCAGCTCTAGCCAGGACAATATCGTAGTAATCATTTTCTTTAACTCTTGTATCCTGCCGGCTCCCATCGTGTCCCTGAAAAAAACAGGGAAGGAAGGTCCACCGTGCTGGAGATGCGGAAAACAGGCCAGACTTATGTTAGATTGAAGTAACTGGACTAATTTGGACTTGCAAATCACTAACGGTCAGCGAAATTAAAATTGTTTTTCTAGTTTACAGATGATTTTAAGCAGTTTTCACTGCATAAAATTGCTCGTAAAAAATAAAAAAAATTCTATTTATGGAAACAAAAATAAAGTCTTTTAAAATGTTTGATGTGTGTTAGAAAAACAAGACAAAAAAAAAATATATCATTAAAATTATGAGGAGCGCAAGGGTAGCTCATTCGGATCATGCAATACTGGCGTTTCGGGTTCGAATCCCGCTATGGGCAAGCTTTTATCCATAAATAAAAGCTTGTTCAGAGTCATGAATATTTAGAATGGGATGGCAACCTTTAGATAGCCTTCTTTCATCATAAACCTAAGTGGTTGAAAGGGAGGATAAAAAAAAAAAAAAAAAAAAAAAAAAATGAATAACGGATGTTTCCATTATTATTAAAATTTCAGGCGCTAGAGCCCGTAGAAACTGTTATTTAAGCATACTTAAATTTAAGTGGACCATATAGTGGACCATTTTAGATTCTCTAATATAGAAATTGCAAAGATCTGTTGGAATGTTTCATTCATGTTGATTGTATCAACGTTAATAGCTTGATTTCGTATTATAGGAAAATCTGCTAATAAAGTTCATCAAATAGTGTTTTCCCAATAGGATCATTATCCCTAACAAGCTACTAGTGTATAGTTTTTGGGAAAAAAAATGTATAAGTGAAGAGTTTGTGTTTTGGGAAAATTTAATGCAATTCCAAAAATTAAAAAAGTTTTTTAGAATAAGTACGCTTAAACTCTCAGTACAGCCAAACTTTAAACTCTAATTATGCTTTTTGATGAGTCAGAAGGGAATAGGATAATTTTTTACGGATATTATATACAAAATCAGGTTGGCGATACAAACTAAGATTCTTCCGAAGAAATCAATCATAGCTAGAGAATATTTCATATTTCACATGAAGTATTTATATAACAAAAAACAAGGAGCGCTGCAAATAAAAACTAAATTTTAAAAACGTCTAGAATTTAATATGCTTAAATAATAAAGTTGAATAAAAATCTATATTTTAAAAGTGTACTTTTTTTTTTTTTTTAACAGTTCTATATATCATTTCTTAAAACTATTATTGATTCCAAAAAGTCACAATCAGATATGGTTAAAAATTCTAATCCTTGAAACATTTTTATTTATCTTTAATTAATATTAGAAATATGAAAAGAGTAAATGGTCTAAAGTTTCAACATCTCATGCACAAATATTTAAAAAACATCCACAAAATTTGGTCACACAAACATTTATTATTTTAAAACATCTAGAAAGGTCAAAGATTTATTGATATGACACCTCTTTTCTAATGTCAAAAATTTTATAAAAACCAATAAAAATTTGAAATAAAGGTAGTCAGATCCTAAAATGCAATTTTAGGCATTAGGCAGACATAAACAAAAGTATATACAAATGATTATGATGTACTACTTTACTTCATATGCAAATTTTAATTTATAATTCTGCAATATACCATATATAAAAATGTATACTGCTTAATTATAGCAGTTTAAAAAAATTATATGAGTACTTAGTATCTATCACTTTAAGTAAAAAATGTAATAGAACTTCACTGTATGAGTTGTTCAATTATATAAAGTAAATGATATTCTATTGATCGTACCATGATATAACTTTAAATAACTATGATGTTAGATATACATCTCTGTACACTAGAAGTAGCCAATCAACTGAGCAGAGCAGTCCATCTGTTAAGAGCCAAAGAGAACAAGTTTGGGGCCCATATCATCATATGGCCTCTAGCAAAAAAAAGAGGTAAAAAACTATACTAATCTTTATACGTTTAAAGATGTCAAGGCACTTAACAAATGAAAAACAGTTTCATCTATACTCTAGAGAAAACATCAAATGATACATGTATCTTTAACAATTATGTGAGTTAAATCTCTTTTTCTCTTAAAAATAAAAATAATCAGACTTGATATTATTATTATTATCCTAGTGCCATATGTCCATACCAAGAGGAAATTAAATTATTGAAAACCATTACAATGAAAACATTCAAGAAAGTTCATTATATTATCCCTATAAATATATTGAGGTAGACATCTTGGTAAATGTTTAGATGTTCAAATAATAAATAAAGTAGAAAAAAACAAAACAAACTCATATTCTGATCAAGTATGTCTCTATCAAAGAAAATTGAATTGGAAGTGTAAATTATCAAAAACAAAACTTACAGTTTATCCCTGGTAAAGCAATGTTAATTAACACCACGTTGTAGGGAATACAATATTGACTTTCACCACACTGGAATCAGTCAGTATCCAGCAAATATTTATAACACATGAGTCATATTCTTCACATAGTAAAATTTGGTACTTCTGGGATAAATAATCTACAACGAACTATGACAAAACATTTAAACTTCAGAGCCTAAACATGCATACCTTTTGGAATATGTTATAGAATAATACATTTTTGTATTATAAAACAAATAAAGACATATTGGAATTTAAGGAGAAGACATGTCAGTATTATAATAAATGCCCAACAACATATCAATCAATCTACTTCATTTCACATCCCAACCTTCATTTCTCATCCCAATTTATTATTTATTTATAATTAGTATTTAAAGGAAATAATACTTAGTCTGAACATTTAAACTTTTTAAATTAAAGGAACAAGCTAATTTATTTAATCAATATATAAAAACAAAACTAAAACTATATAAAATGCCCTTAAGTAGTAACTAGTAGAATTATGCTAATTAAGGAATAGTCGCACATAAATGAATTTCAGATGCAAAACATATGTGGACATATATGATCATCCTCATCTATTAAGGCTTAAACCATAAGAGATAGAACTATTAGTCTAGGGGTCTAGTAATGGTCGGGATGACCAGGGAAGTTAGACGAGAATACACAGCTCTTGAAGCAGCTTGTGAAATCATTATCTATGAAGATGTCCTTTAACTGCGCATTTTGAAATTGTTTGAAAGATTTAGCAGCAGGGATTAAACGTTAAAAAGAAAGAAGGGCTCTGGACAATCATTAATGAATATTGTTGAGGTTCTGTAGCAATGTGTTAAATCAAATACAACTACAAGAACTAGCCAGGGAGTGTAGTGTGTCACAAAATAATGTTAGTCACCATCTACAACTAACTGATTGTCTCCCAGTTCATCTCGAACTTACTCCCTAACAATCAATTAAGAAGCTTATTGAAAATCTGAGATATTTCACCTTAAAAATGTTATCTACGATCAAAAGTGGGTTTACTGATGAAATCCATATACAATGATTTGATAAAAGTCTAATGGCTTCAGTATTAGCTACAAGGGAGCAGTTAAAAAAAAATCCTACTTCCTATTTTTTATTTTCAAAAGAGTTATTCATCATAAATTTGTTTCTGATAGATACTTTACTTTATCAGAAATAATGTGGTGAAATCATCAGAACATTATCTTCCTTTGATTAACTTAAAATTGAAAAGGAGTTATAATATCAGCAAGTTGATGCTCACCCACACACTTCAAATTGAACCAAAGGATAGCTTAAAGAATTTCAGATCAGATTCTAGCCTCACGTATCATATCCCGGATCTCACATGTTTGGATTACTATTTATTTTGTTCCATACCACTCTTTTCTTCAAGAGAAAAAATATGATAATACCAAGGAGAAATATCAGTTTGGAATTGAGCAGTGGCAAGCAGATGATAAATCACGATTAACAGATAATAAACGAATTTATTTATCTATTACATATAAACATAATGACTCTTTTTCAGTAATCCATAACACTATAACCTTACTTCAAGTAAAAATAATTTTTTTTAAAAATACACATTTACCATAAACATCAACTATCTCTTTATATGGAACATTCTGTTTTACAGTTCTAATATAAAGTACTATACATACCCACATAAATATATAAAATTGTCATTTGGGGGTCTGACTACCTAAATTTTAAGTGTAGAAATAAAGCAATGTAGGTCTGGTAAAATTAAAAAAAATTAATGAACAAAATATTTTGAAAATTAACATGGACGAGAAAGAGAAAACATATTTCTCAATTTATTAAGCATTCTCTTTTCAATTTTATTATTCTGTAAATTAAGGAATAATCTAATAAAAAAAGATGGTTTAGTCCACCAAAGGCCAGCAGATTCTGGTCAAGGAATGAATACAAGTATAAAAGTTGGCACATCCAGAAATAAATGATAATGTTTCGCTATCCATCTCATTCAACTTTTAAAATCCGATTTGTATTCATTAAAATTTAGAGTATTAGTGTAAGTCTTTTTTTTTTTTCTTTTTTACCGGTGAAATAAGAAGATTGAAGACAAAATATGACACCGTTTAATTTTCAATTGAACAATAACACAACATGGTTATTGTGTTAAATAATAAAATGAGAGATTTTTTATTTAATATTAAATTTGGTTTCGAAAGGAAATCTTAAATAACTGCCCACAGGACAATTGTCTCTTTCAATTATATTCCTGCTACTAAGTAGCCATAAGTTGAAAAATTCCTAATGCCAGCCTAAGGTAAATATTTATTCCAAATTATATTTCCAGACCTACTTTCTTTATCTACTATTAATTTATATAATAAATAATATTTCGAGTAATAAAGTTTGTATGTATGTATATATATATACAATCACACACACACA
>KZ806949.1:439602-464142 GCA_000696205.2 Oncopeltus fasciatus
AGAATCTATACAAAATGCATTCATATTTTAATGAAAAGTAAAAATAAAAATAAAATAATATTAATGGCACAATATATCAGATCTGGAACTTAAACTAAATTAATTTTTTTTTTTAAAGAAATATATTAACATTTCAACCTAAGGAAGTTTAGACTGTTTTAATTCTGATGCAATTACAGCCTATATATAAGAAATACAATATAGAAAAATATTGGCTGAAACTACATCAAAATGAAATACATACAAAATAAGCTAAAATAAAATATAGGTACTTGAATAAGACTTAGGAATTCATGTTTTATTCAAATACCTTTTAAAAGTAATTCTGTTTACCAGTTAATACAATTATAATAAACTACAAAACACTAGAATTGTTAAATTAAATACATGCTGAGTAAGTAAGAAGAGGTGAGAGTGTATCAGATAGACACAAAGGGAAACATTAAAGAAAACTGGAAAATATTAACAATAGGATGATATGGTTGATAGTCTACTGACTAGCAGGGCTGAAGGGCAAGACAATATTGTCAAAGAGAGTTAGTTATCACAAAGAGCAGCACATCTACCACCTGTAACAAAAACACAAGAAGAAATTAAAAGCTAAATAACAATAAACAATTAATGAGAGGGAATAGAACAATAAAATCCATCTGTCACAGCCAGGACTCAAACTTGGATCTCCTGCTTTCCGGTATGATTCTATTACACCACCGGGACGAGCTAGATAACTTATTAAATTCCCAACACACTAGCGAGAGCCAAACCCACGAGAAAGACGAATACATCATCTTATGCTCGAAGGAGCTGACATTGTCTAACTATTTAAACTTTTTTTAATTAATCTCCTCCTGGATCTCCAGGTTCGAGTCCTGGCTGAGACAGATTTTTTTGTTCTATTCCCTCTCATTAATTGTTTAAAATTTACGTGGGATAATGACCACAACTAAATTAATATTTATAAATGAAAATTAAAAAAAGTAAATAACGAGAGTCGATAAATAGCTAGACAATGTCAGCTCCTTCGAGCATAAGACAATGTATTCGTCTTTCTCGTGGGTTAGGCTTCGCTAGTGTGTTGGGAATTTAATAAGTTATCTAGCTCCTCCCAGTGGTGTAATGAAACCATACCAGCCCGGGAAGCAGGAGATCCAGGTTCGAGTCCTGGCTGGGACAGATAGATTTTTTTGTTCTATTCCCTCTCATTCATTGTTTAAAATTTATGTGGGATAAGAAACCACAACTAAATTAATATTTATAAAAGCTAAATAATAATATTTTCACTTTCAAATATATCTAATTGGTTGTGTACAGGTTTTAAAATTATACTAGGTGAGCAAATTTGAAAGCTGAATTTTTAATAGAAAATAAACGTTTATATAAAACTAATACATAGTATTTTATTTGAATTACTGTCCTTCACTATCTATGCATTTGAATCAAATGAATTACTAAGGCATTTTTATACATCTTTGTAAGAAGTGAAGTGCTGTTCAGCTAGTGCAAATAGGTAGTAATCAGAGAGAGCTAAATCAGAATTTCTTAACCAAATGCTTCAATTAAGTCCTTTGGACGTTTTGCCGAGTTTTTTCTTAAAATTCTAGTAGTTTTTGTGCAAAGCTGATTAAAATAGATCATCTATTGTCGATAGCATTTTTTATTAACAGTTTCCCCAGGTTTTAGCAGCTCAGAGATGAGCCCTTCTTACCTATCTAACCAACCAGTATGAGTCAACTGTGGAAAGTCTTCCATCTGTTTCTGACATCAAAATTACTAGATAATAACTTATTAAACCACTCAAAACATTGTGATTTGCCTAAGGTATGTTCACTGTAAGCTTTGACAAGCATCTGATCTGATTCTGCAGGAGTTTTTTTGTTACAAGGAAACTGAAAATCAATGCTGTCCGCACATCGTAATTAGTTGGCACAAAAGTCGACTTGTTCAACACCACAACACAGCTGCAGAATAAAACTAATGAAGGACGGACTGAGTTGGAAATCTTAATAAGACGAATTTAAACTCAGTGATTGATTTTATTTTGGCATTTACTGTTTATTTTCAATAAGTAAATTTTTTCTTAATATCAGGTCATCTGAAAATGACTAATTAATAAATTTTTTTTTGGTAGGGTCGGTCAAGGTAGATCCTTAAAAATAAGGTTTCTGCCCAGTCCTTGTCCCTCTGAGCTGATGCATTAGGAATTCTTTAAACAGACCCTATGGCAGAACAGTACAATTTAGAAGAACTGATGAAGAGGATGGAGATGCATTTCGAATGGTAAAACATGGACCAATTGTACCACACACAACTTAGAAGCCTAACAAGTGGCTGCAGGAACTCGAAGCTGATGTTAGCCATAAGCAATGCTCTGACTCAAGCAGTGAAGTTTGAAGCAGTTAAACAGTCAGTGCAGGGGCAAGCCCGTTTCAAGCAACTGAGGTTAAATGAGGACCTTGATTTGAAATACACAAAACGATAGAAGGATCGTTGCAAAGCTAGTCTGGGACAAGCAAGACTAACTTTGCAAGAGGTTGTTCCCCTATCTAAGAATGTGAAAATTTATCAATACTTCTTCTGGGTGCCAGCTTTCGCACATCCTGTGATGGCTTTTTCAGGGCTGAATGGAGAATGAGAGTGTCACTAGGTGCAGGGGCCTTATATCAGGACTAGTAGAATCGATGAATAGGACATCCTTGTGAGTTTCGATGTGAAGTCCCTCTTCACTAACGTGCCTGTGGCAGAGACTCTGGTACTGGTGAAGGATCTTCTGACTGAGGAGGAATTAAAACTCGCAGAGATATGTTTAAGATCCACCTACTTCCTCTTCAACGGGGAGTACTATTCACAGCTCAGTGGTGCAGTAATGGGGCCTCTAAGTCCTATTGTAGCGGACTTATACATGAAAGCATTTGAACAAAGGGCTCTTGCCTCAGCTTCCAAAAAGCCTGTGTGCTGGTAAAGGTATGTAGGCGACACTTTTGTTATTTGGAGGCACGGCCGCGAATCTCTGTATCTGTTCCTCAATCACATAAATAACATTCATACCAGAATACAATTCACCATGGAGTTGGAAGAGGATGGGAAATTACTTTTTTTTGGATGTATTGGTAGAAAGAAACAGATGCAGCCTCAGCCACTCAGTATACAGAAAACCCACACACATGGAAAAATATCTTCACGCAAACTCGCATCACCAACTGGCTCAGAAGGAAGGGGTCATAAACACCCTACTCAACAGAACAGAGATGTCGGAAAAGACTCAACTACCCAGGGAAAGACACTTAAGGACCACATTTATTAAAAACGGCTATGAAAAGGAAGTTTTTGACAGGGTTCTGAGAAAAAGGAATCGACGACAGAACAAGGAGGAAGATAACAAGAAAGAATACAGAGGGCAAGCGACTGTCTCTTTTGTAAAAGGAACAACTGAAAAGATAGCAAGGATTCTAAGGAAGCATAATATTAGAACAACATATACCACGGATAAGAAAATGGCAGACATTCTTCCAAATTCCAAAGACAAGTTGGGCCTGAGGACTCCAGAGGTATATAATATTCCCTGCTCATGCGGAAAGTCATACATCGGTGAGACTGGCAGAACCATCAATACCAGATTAAAGGAGCATATTGCGGACATAAAACACGGGCACACTGAAAAATCGGCTTTAGCAGAACATTTCACAGACACTAGCCATCACATACAATTTGAAAACATCTCCAGTTACTCCCTAAAGAGAGCAACTACTACCGACAGAAAATTAGAGAAGCTATCGAAATAATGAAGAACCCAGATAATATTAACAAAGAAGATGAACTTAATATAAATTAAGTCAGAACTGGAAATCGCTTTATTTCAGAGGAAACCAGTTTGGGGAGCTTCTATTGCCACCAGAAACATGACTTGCTTTTCCAGAGAGTTGATGTCAGAAGGCCACATCCATTGGGAAGCAGCAGCCAATAGGAAAGCAGGAGACTCCCCGGGAAAAATGAACAGCCAATGGGAAGGCAGGCTGAGATCGAGATTCGAACGAAGAGGGTTATATAAGGCCCCTGCACCTAGCGACGCTCTCTTTCTCCATTCAGGCCTGAAGAAGCCATCACACGATGTGCGAAAGCTTGGCACCTAAAAACTCCAAGACACGGTTGAACCCGGAAGAAGTATTGATAAATATGTCTGAGGCCCGTGGAAGCCTACGTGAACAATGTGACGATTACTGTGCTCAGTTAGAATCCATCTTACTAGAAGATAGGTTGTTGATAAAAAGCTGTGGAAAAAATGGAAGACCTGAAGAGGTACCAACTTATCATCCCAAAGCATAAAGTGCCTGAAGTGGTGAAAGAGTTTCATTAGAGCATATCCGGAGGTCATCTGAGGATTCACAAACAGGACTATCAGCTGATATTTATCAAAAGTTGTATCCAAATATCAGCACGACTGGGACCAGTACCTTCACTCTCATACTGCAGTTTTGTCAACGAGACTACTAGACAGACACCTGCCAATGTTTTGTCTTGTCAGGAGTTTCATCTACCATGTCACTTTTGATTCATGGTAGATTCATCTACCATGTCAAGTTTGGATTCTAGACAGATGATAATCCAAAAGATGCCTGAACAAAATCGATAAAAAGGTTTGAACAACATCCTTGAAGTTAGTGAAAGAATGAACGCTAGATCATAGATCATAGCAAACAAAGGAGATTCTCAACCTAGGAATTTGGTATGGTTGCACAATCCACAAAGATGTCGATTTGTTTTATATACATATACATATATGTGAGTGTGTGTGTGTGTGTGTGTGTCTAGTAGTGGATAAAATGTAGAAAAAAAATATTTATTCATATCTAACAATTTTAATAACTATTTCTTCAGAAATTGTTAAAATTAAGTAAGACACCTCTCTATTGTTTTTATAAGCTTGTTTTTAAATTAATCAAATAGTGGTTTGTTAACCAATGTTAAAATACAATATGCTGTGAAAAATATTTTTTACTACATTCGGTTAATTCATTATTTGCTTATAGATTAGTTACGTTTGTTATGTGAATGCCTACCTCTTTGTATTATGGATCGATTATAACTATAAAAGAAAATACAATGGCTACCAACCGGCTTGTGTGTGTTCTATGTGTCTCCCCTTATCCATATTAATCCTGTATATAACAACGTTATCCCTCATTGTATGTATGAACTAATTAATCAAAGGGTAATGTATTATTCAATACAAAAACTTTAAAACATTTTAAAAACAAAACATATCAGTCAGCCAATGACTTTAATTAATTAATGACAAATTTGACATTTCATTAATTAAAGTTAATTTGATTTCTTTATGAAGTTTAGATTATAACAATAAATATAAAAATTCACATAGCATCTTCTGTTTATAACTGAAATTAGGCTGATTAGACTTATGACTTATTCTTGTACATCAAAAAAAGGTTTACTTAATATTACTATTTAGTTAACAAATCATTTATACTTTGATTTGCAGATAAACTTAAATTTTATCAAATGTCATATATTTACACATGTGTGTGTGTGTGTGCATTATATAAATTACTTTCATGCTCTGTGTGTGTGTGTGTGTGTGCATTATATAAATTACTTTCATGCTCTAATCTACTGTATAATAAGAGCCAATTAATTGAGCCTGACCTCTTCATCCGGCCAGTCTTTTCATCAATTGAAGTAATAGCTGATTTGGGATCTGGGGCTAAGCTGCTCCACTTGGTTAATTTGCAGGAAGGAAGTTTACACCATCCTCCCTCATTGCTCACAATGCATGAGTCAGAAATTTCATAAAATCTGCAAATAAATAATCATTAATAATAGTATACATTAACAGTAAACAAGTTACTATAATATTACATATAATTATTCTGTATCCAATGTGTTAAAAGAATTTAACTGCTAAGTAGAATTCTTCATTATTTGGGCTTTTTCAAAGGAAAAGTCCAGATCTACAAACTAAGCAAATTTTCCATTAATTTCCCATACATATTAGTTTTATTTATTACAGGAAAAAATAAAAAAATAAAATAAACCTTTTAAACATACATAATAAGTTCAAAGACCTGTTGTCTGTATTTATTAATTTTTCTGAATCAATAAATTTCCAGCCATAAACCATAAACAAGGAAAGAGGAAACGAGTGTTTTAAAAAGTTTTACTTTTTCTTACTACTAACTTCATATATCATATTATTTGTGTCTGGACAGAAGTAGCTTATATTTTCTATGTGAATCTCCTGTGTTCATAGAAAAAAAAATTACCTCAGATCTCAGATAAACAAAATTCTCTACTTCTTGGAGCCTATAGACTGGTATAGACTCCAAGGAGTAGAACGCATTTTTAAATAAGATTGAACAGCATTCGCAATGCCACTAACTCACATATATTCCATCCATTGACTTCTGGATTCGAAAAAGATTCTCCCCAGACCTGACCTTCCTAAACAAGATAAAATATCTATATTATCTCAAAAACTGAGGATATAAGTTAAATATTGAAAAATTGTATGATGCCCAAATACAAGCATTTACTACAGCTGTTTCTTTAGTGAGAGTAAACAGATGGTATGCAAGAACACCTACCTGATGGACATTAACTACTTTGAAGTGTTTAATCATATCTTAACCACATACCGAGAACATGGCCTTGTGATCTTCACAAGTCAAAATATATATTCATGAGATAAAAATCTTGGACCATTACCAAAGAAAGCAATTGATCCATGCTGGAATGCTATAGCAAAACCCAGCTTGGTATTTGCTAATCTTTCTCTCTTTCTAGAAGAGTTGATGAACTAAATACTTACCAATTCATAATAATTCCTTTAGAGCATTCTCTAAGCTTGTCCTATTCATTTGAGAAGTTGAAATTACAGGCCAAGATTTCTTATTATTATTCTTATTATGTTAAATTTTTAGATTTGTACTTTCATAATGTATATGATAAGTTATTTTCAAGAGTTTACATCTACATATTTGCCTAAATGCTATTTATATTTACCTAATCTATAATAATTTTAAGGCACTGAGTCTGATAAGGTGATTGTTTTTATATACAAATAAAAGATAGGAGGAATGGTTTTAATAAATATTTATTTTTAATTTTGCCTAAGTACTCTTGAGGCAAATAAAGAACACCAATTTATTTACAGAAGAAAATTGAACTATTTCCAAATAAATTGCATACCACATTCCCAGCTAGCCATTCAACTCACAATTAGAATAATGAAACAAAACAAAGAGAATAAGATAATAATTAAACCTTGTTGAAAGTGAATCAATCCATTGCTGAAGATCCTTGCCTATCCTACGGGCATTGGCCAGTGCTCTCCTCTCCAGAGAATTGATTCCAATACGAGTTCCAAGATCTTCAATCTTCTTGGAGTACTTTTCAGCTGGACCTCGATGGATGAATCTAAGCCATTCATGAAGGAAGAATTAATTTTTTTAGTTTTAGTTTGTTATTACTTCAAACATATTTTAAAGATTGTGATTTGCCACAAATGGCCGAAGGCAGTGACTTTTATAGAGAGAGACCAATACTTATGGTAACATTAGGCTAGGAGCTCTCTAAGGAGTAGTTTAGAGGTCAGCAAATCTGGCAAATGATCAGAAAACGTGGGTTCAAGTTCCATCTTGGTCTACTTTTTCTTCCTTAAAATAATAATTGTAAATTATATTACAAGGATCTCAATTATTATTAGAAGTTCCCCAGTGTGGTACCACAAGTCTGGGTCTTCATAAAAGTGACTGTCTTCAGTCTGCATTCCATCCAGTTGTGGCGAATTAATTCACATATCTGGGAGGCTGGGAGACCTCCAGGGGGGAGTTTCTGACATGACAGTATTGGACATCGCATAGTATATAGGTCTGGCTAGTGAACAGAAAACGTGAGTTTGAGTCCCACTAAGGTTTAGACTTCTTTTTTTTTGTTTAAAACAAGTCAATTTTTGACCGATAAAAAAAAAAAAATTGTCCTTAATCACAGAACATGGAATCATTATTCATTCAGGATTAGAAATGAACTATGAAGCAACTAACATCTGAACTATTTTATTTGTCTAAAACAACCAGCACTTAACAGATTATTACTGATAGGTTTTTAAATATTCTGTAATAAAATTTTACATTTTTTAGAATAAAAAAAATCTATATTTACTTTATAATTTCACTTCAAACATGCGGGTGAAGATACTTGAATACCCCTGAAACATTTGTTTTTCAGAGAAAGGACAGCACTGTTTTACAGTGAGGTAGTGCAGATTAATTTAACTTCATCAAAAAGTTAAAGCTTTTTCTATTTTTATATTTTATAATGAATAAAAAGACATTTACTTATATTTATAACATAAGAGTTTACTTCAACACATCTAGGAGTGACCTTCAAATCCCCCTGAAAAATATTTTATAGGCAGGTGGGTAGCAGATCAAAGGTTGCATAGATCACATCAATTTTTTTTATTCATATTTTTAGCATGAATTTGTGGTTTAAAAAAATTTTCAGATGACTTTCATTATATTATTTTAAACAAATGCTTCATTTGCCTATCACGTGTTAACACTAACCTTATCACTGTTAAAATATGTGAATAAGCTAATAACTAATAGCCTCCATTTTGTTAAAAAGATTATTAATTAATAATGGAATTAAAATTTAATTTAATTAATTAAAATATATTTATATATTTTAGCTGGGATTGAAGGTCATCAATTAGGTGATGAAACAATTTCTTATAATAATAATAATCGCCTTTGCATTTACTTCAATTTTAATGGTTTTAACTGCTTTCAGGAGGCACAGCTTCTATCTCCAGAGTCCCTTAGCAGCCAGCAGAGAGACTGAGAGATATACACAGTCAGAAAGCTAAGACTAATTAATTTGAAGTAAGTGTGAAAGAGACTCATTATTTATTATTACAGTTTTAATAAATATTACAATAAATAATAATTGATCACCACTGAATAGATTTGTATTCATGACACCTGTGATCATTAAATCATTAAAATTTTAAAACTCAATGAGACAATTACCCAGCTTCCCGTTGAGTAAGAGGAGAACCATTCAGTTGCTCAAGAGGAGTAATGAGGAAAGCAGTCTCAGAATGAAGTCTGTCTCCCAGGAAAGTCCGTAGTGTCCAAATCCCAGGCAGGAGGGGTGTCTTCAAGCTACTTTTCGCAAAACCAGCCTGCAGCAATACATCAACTTGTACATTCTGGCTCAATGAAGCTACTGAAAAACTTAGGATATTCATTTTTAAATAATGATTTTAGTTGTGTATTTAATCCCATGTTCAATTTTATAAAAGAAATGTAAGGGAGCCAGAAAAAATCTTACTACCTCAGCCGGGGACTTGAACCCGGATCTCCTGCTTATGATATTAAGTTCAAATGGATAGTTTTTGACCATAGAGGTTATTAGTGGATGTTTTTTGGGGGGGTTCGGTCATAAACATGTGATCCAGGTGATGTGACGTCCCCTCTCATCTTCATGATAGTCCTGAAGATGGATGACAAAGAAAGCCGAAATGACGGCAGATAATACATAATACATTTTTTTAAATTGTATTTTTTGGATTAACCTTGACTGAACCCCAACAAAAAAACATCTACTTATGTTATTAATTTAATTGAGGAAATAAAATCCATTACTTAATCAAAAAACTTCAAAATAACATCTAACTGGGAAAATTTTCTCAGAATTCCAAATATTAATAAAACATAAAACACCAAAAAAAAATTCAATTTAAACAAGAATTAGAAATTAGAATTCAATTTTCTCATGTAAGGTCAATAGAGCACTTCTTAAAATATCGTAATAACTACTGTAGACAATTTTTATTATCAATTTAAGGCTTGGTGGGTTCCGATTTTTTTTTCCTATTTACTGGTTAAGCACATTTGAAAAAAAATTTATTTTGATACTTACAGCTAAGCAAAAGATGAAATAAATTTTTATCATTTCTTCATCCTCACAATGTAATTTAGTTAATGTAAGTAAGTTGGGGAAAATTTAATTCCTAAATAGATTTATACATGGGACCTTGGCTTAAGAAGTGCATTGACCATTTTTTATATTTTCATTCCAAATAGGACAAATCTCCTACTGACACAAATAGGGTATAAAATAAAATAGTAGTCTGGGTTATATATGTTTTTCTTAATTTAAATACATTTTTCTTTATCCCATCCAACACAGTTTAATTAAGATGGGATTAAATAGAAAATGTATTAAAATTAATAAAAGCATGATGACTCAGTCTATAATGTTTCCCATAAATTTCCACAGTTCCCATAATTTTAAGGACAATTAAGAATCGAAAGACTTTCATAAATGAATAAAAAGCAAAAATTAAGCCTTCCTATTCAGAGTGTTTAGTTGAAAATAAGTGTTAAGAAAGGAAATGTTTCAAATTTAGATCACCTAATAGACCAATGAGAATCTAAAATTAAAACTGGGATTAGTGAATAATACCAAATTGCTAACTAATTATTACTTAATACCTGACAAAAGACTCACTGAGGTGTCTGATGCTAAGAAAAGGTGTGAGATGTCAGCAGAATAGCCAATGGGATCAACCCAGTGAAGGGTAAGATTGAGGCTGATAGGAGAATGGTCAAGGTAGTACACAGCTACTGGCTCTGAGAATGGTCCCAAAGCACGCAAAAAGTTGCGAGCTGTGGATTCCTTCTGATCGAAGTCGCTACTCACTTCTATTCTCTAACAGAAGAAGAAAACTGATTTAGTATGTCATCAAAGTATAATTTATAGGTAAATTAATTTAAAAACTACAATAAAGAAATAAAAAAACAAAAATTTTAAACTATTAGGAGCTATAGGCAATCCAACATTCCTTAGAATAAAAGGCCTTGTGACTGAAATTTCAATTTATTGCAAGCGTGAGTCTTTCTGTCCATTCGGATTGGATTGTATTACCTAATCCTCCTACTTACATTCTTAAACACCTTACATAATTGTTTATCAATTATTTTCAATACCTTAAAAATGGGAAGTCCCTATGTTACACAAATAATTCCCCATTATTCTCTAGCCCTTATGATTGCTTACATTTTAAGCTAAAACATTAAATTTTAAAAATAAAATAAAGCCCAATTCATTTAGGCATTTATTTTCAAAGAAGAAGTATGGGAAAGGTGCATTGTAGCAAGAGGATTCTAGACAAAACCCAGCAACAACGTATCTTCCTTTATTTGAATTTTTGCAAAAGTTACAAATATATTATATATATATANTTTATCACCAAAATTTCGTCCACCAGTCGTATTTTTTCATTGAGGCAACTTTTATTTTTCCACTGTCCACTCCTTATGACCATAAGGGTTAAGAAAAAAATATATGTATAAACTGTGAAGGTTACTGACCAAATCTGCCTGACATTCTTTTAAACCTTTATAAGTTAGAGGCGATATTTTCACCACCAAGGTTTTTATTTTTTTATCACCAAAATTTCGTCCACCAGTCGTATTTTTTCATTCAGGCAACTTTTATTTTTCCACTGTCCACTCCTTATGACCGTTAAAGTGCTAATACATTATTATCATCTAGTCATTTCCATCAACCATAAAGATGCAGCACACCACAAAATATTTTTCCATTAGTATTCTCAAATCTAGCCCTCTATAATGTTTAACACTTTTTATGTTTGGTCTCTCTTCAGATCCCCGAAAATTTTACTATTTGTGATTTTTTTTTTCTTTTTGTGTGTTCACTGCACCCTCTATCCCACCTGTTCTTGATTACTATGTATCGCAGCTGCGAATATATATATATATATGACTCTAAAAATAGTACGCTTGTAAGACACTGTACATGGTAAATCCTGAGAGTGCATGNTATGTATGTATGTATGTATGTATGTATGTATGTATGTATGTATGGGGTGTTTCCTAAAAGTACAAATAAAACAAAGAAGATTGTGGACTTTAGGACAAACAGAGAATTTGAAAATCCACATACCACAATGTTTGGTGTTTCTGGGATCATCGGCCATTTCTTTGGTTTAAAAAAAACAGTGTTCAGAGCTCTTCCCACTGTAAATGCTACCAAAGGAAACAGATCTCTTCTGGTTTGAGATTTCTGCTTTACCGCTAAGTGGAAATCCTGTAATTTCTTGAACTGCCATAAATCAATAATTTCAAGAATCAAAATTTGACAACTGGTGTCAGGAAAATTTCAATAGTTTAAAGCACCATATGAAACAATAAATTTTAAAATAAGAAACCAACTAGTCATTTTGAAGTGAGGGGATAGTAGCATAGGCTGTAAAACAATCGAGGCGGTAGCTAGAAGAGGATCACTTTATCGTTAGGAGAATAACATGAAGAGGGGGTTAAAAAATACGTGCAAGTGATTTGGCAATGCACTTGCTGCTCCTTCTAGAAGAATAACCAACTAACTCACTGCCTGAACATTAAGTACAAAAGATGAGGTTTCAAGAACAATTGCTTTAACAAACCACCCACCAAAATGGAGAGGAGTCTCCCATTTTCGTAGACAGCAAAAAGTAATGGAAGGGAGTTAAACAAAAAAAAAAATAATAATAATAATACCTTTATGCTATGGACAACAAATATTAAGGATTCATTCCGCCAAGAATAGACTCAACATGAGCAAAAAGAGTGAAATATTCTTTTGTCAAAAACAATATTTTTAGACATGCGGTAAAGAAGTATTCTAGTAGACTTAACTGAAGCCTCCCATAGCCCGCCGAAATTAGGAGCATGTTAAGGGTTTAAATGCCAGTTATGATGTCGGGAAAGGTGGTCACAGAAATTGTGTTGGTTTCTAGCAGCATATGGTAAACCTCAGTTAGTTGATTTAAGTGCTTAAGTGCTTATTAAGTAACATCTCAGACTGGATACCATCGCACTGGGCAGGTCTCTTGGGCAATAAAAGAGGTTGTGAAAAGCTTGAAAAGAAATTCCAAGGGCACGGCTTTCATAGATGTGCAGGCAAAAAGACACAGATTGCACTTTGAAATAAGAGATTAACTCAAATGCAGAACTCATACATTAAATGAACCAGCGAAAACCACACTGGCGTTGGTACAAGTGTCCAAGGAGTGAATGGATTTACCCAATTGAATAAGAAGGATTTGTTCAGTAAAAGGCTGCACTAGTGCATACAAACAAGTACAAAGAGAGATTTTTGAATTTCTGAGGCTGTCTACAGACTTTAAAAGTTCGTTTTAGATTTTGAACACCAAGGCAATTCTGAGTGAAGCACCTCATCCAGGCCACCAAATGCTGCAAGCTCAAGAGGAGAAACAAGTCACAAAGTATACCCATACAGCAGGAATGTTACTGGTAGCAATCAGCACAAGTCCAGAGGTCTTTGCTAATTGCTTTTGTAAATTCAACAAAGAAACTAGGATTTGGAAGCATTGCTCTGAAATGAGGCACTTATTCTGCATAAAGTTTCAGAGTACCGGCTATATTCTTGTTGTATGTGAGTAACCGGAGAGTATTGATCATGCGTGTAAAGGGGATTTTCAATTACAAGTGCATGTACATGCTCGATTTTAAAGAACTTCTAAAACTGGTGGTGAGAAAGTTCAGAAGTAGAAAGGAGCAAAGTGATTTTCGAAGATGGAGTCTGGGTGTTTAGAGGACCGAGATTGGTCTAACCAAATATAGTGTTCTTGGCAATAGGACCATTTGGGTGCTTTACGATAAGTTCGGGAGACAATAAATGTGGATACACATCAGCACCGAGTAAAATTTCATAACAGGCAGGTCGATTGAAGTGGGGGTTAGCTAAATGGAGCTGAAGGAACAATTGAGGAATTGTACGAGGCAATGATATTGGGAATCACTGACAAATGTGCACTTAAGTGCTAGGTGGAGTTAGAGGAGACTATGTAGTAATATACAGTGCCAGGAAAGGTTGAAAGTGAGCCACCTTTTCTGCTAACAGAAATAGAAGCACGATTCACTTTGAGATGAAGAGATCGAGCCAAACTTTACAAAATAAATAAGATTTGGGAGCCTCACATAACCAAGGGAGCTATGATAGGATTTCAGCTTGAAAAGTGCCCAGTAGAAACTGGGACTGCTTCGGGATTTGTAGAAGTTCAGCTACAGGAAATAAGAGCATTCAGAAGAGTTGGCTCAGCTATTTCCTGAAATGAATGAAAGGAAACATTAGTATTAGGCTTATGTAGAGAGGATGAATCATTTGGGTGAAATGGATGTAATGGGTGATGTGAGATGATTTCTGGATGAGCATCTATGACAAGACGCCTCCGAAGAGCAATGGGTTTTAGGTGGGAGCCAAAGCAGTTGTAGCACCATCTATGGGTGCGAAAAAAGGAAAATTCTTCTTCTCTTGAAAAAGGAAAAAAGATTGAACACGAATATAAGGAGTGATAAAATAAAAATTTATGATTGTTGGCTGCAATGAGTGATAGCTTAGAAACACTATGAGATCAAGATTTAAGAGTTAAAATTTAGAAAAAAATAGCTCCACTTTTTAATATTACCCATAATTGTAGGAATAGTAATGGGAGGCATGTGCTGAGTAATTTTGGGTGGTTCATTATTAATAGATTGTATATTTACATTTTTTATCAAGAGGGCAGGTTCTTATTTTATCAACTTAAGGTACTTAGCTTGAATTGTAATGAGTACAATTTGATATAATTTGTATCAAAATAAGGTTGACACTTTGGTGGTTTCAGTCTGACCCTAGGTTGTAATTTAATTCAATAATTTCATCATAGAGGGCTTGGAATTTCTTTTGGAGGGATAAAGAATCATCATAATATGAACAAACAAGATCAATATAAGATATGGTTGCATTTTTCTTTATCTCATTGTACAAATTTATAATGTTAGCAAAAATGTTTTGACAATTGTTTTCAGCAAATTTTCAAAGACCTTAAATTTTTTTCACAATTTTTTCCAAAGATAAATAATTAGTCATGTAAACAACAGAAAATAAATTACAAGTTGTTAAAATGTACAAACACAAATTGAACCCAACTGACAAATTGAACAAAATAAAGTAAAATGCAAAGAACTCCAGAACTGTGATATGTTTACTTCTGTGAAATTAGGTTGCAAATAAACAGGATTACAATTTACTGTAAGGCAAACTGGTAACAATAAATGGCGGATTAAGTAAGAACAAGAATTTGAAAATCCATTTACCACAATTTTTGGTGACTCATTAGCCATTTCTTTGGTTTCAAAAAACAGTGTTCAGAGCTCTTTCCACTGTAAATACCACCAAAGGGCGTTTCCTTTTCGAGATCCGTTGATCTCGTCATAGATTTATGCTTCACAGCTATGTGGAAATCTGCAAATCCTGTAATTTCTTGAACCGTCATAAATCAATAATTTAAAATAAGAAAGCAACAGGTCACTTTTAAGTGAAGTTAAGGTAGCATAGGCCTGTAACACGATGGAAGTGGTTGTCATTAGAGGGTCACTTTTCTCAAGGAGAATAACATGAAGAGGGGGTTAAAAAATGCACACAATTGAAGTCATGGAAGTGCTTTGCAGTGCCTTCAAGTGGAATCACTAGCAAACTCACTTGTACAAGCTAAGAAGCATAGGTAGTACATTTGAAGTGACATCTGAACAGCAAGTTTAAGAGACATGAGAATTCGGGAATAATAACTTTAGCAATATATATATATATATATATAATATGCTCTCTCTAAAATCCACAATTCTGAAATAAAGAATCCATCTAAGAATTAATAGCTTATTTATTTACTATTTTTCTTAAGGGAAGTTATTATATTTTAAGCAATTAACCTAATTAGACATTCAGCTTCCATTATTTTAAGAAATTGCAAGACAGCAATCATGAGGGGAAGTGGTGATGGTGGTGACCAATAGAAATTTATGGCACTAAAACTAGTACTTCGTAACAAAGAATATTCTTAGCCAAAACAAATGCTTAATCCCCATTCACATCTGAATACCAAACACACAATAGCAGAAATGACAAACAATCTTTACTCAGCCCTGCTAATATAACAGATGACAATAGAGTAAAACTGCAGTAGAATAAAATTGGTAATAAGAATAAATAATTTTTAGGAATAAATAAAAACGTTTATTTTTTTCAAAATGTCAGAGAATAAACCAATCAAAATGTTAGCAGCAGGATAGTGGAATTCTTGGCTTTTTCTGAAGATATATTTATTCCTTATATTTCCTTGATTTTAATCAAGGTTCACCTTGACTATCAACAAAATAAAACTTGGGAAAAGAGCAAAGTATTTATTAACTATAACTCAACACCAACAATTTTTTTAAAGATTTTTAGTAGTTTTTATTATGTTCACGTAGGCTTCGATGGTCGTCAGAAGTATTTATCGTTTCTTTTTCCGGGTTGGACCGTGTCAAATTGGTGTTATTTGCCGAGCTTTCGCACATCATGTGATGGCTTCTTCAGGGCTGAAAAGAGAATGAGAGTTGTAAAAGCAGAAAAACAAACAAAAAGCCTTTTACAACTCTCATTCTCTTTTCAGCCCTGAAGAAGCCATCACATGATGTGCGAAAGCTCGGCAAATAACATCAATTTGACACGGTCCAACCCGGAAGAAGAAACGGTAAATAGTTTTTATTATTTAAATTAATTATTTTCTATGCTTGAATTTCATGAATCAATGAATCTGTTAATGGCATTTACTTAAACATCAATAACCCAAAACTGTGACTGTAAGAGCATTTAAAAACAGTCATCCTCATATATTCAAGGTTGTGAACTTACTTTGATTGAAGCAAGTGCAGGTATTTTTTCATGGACAGTATAGAGGTCAAGAGGTCTCACCCACGTTTCCAGAATAAGAGGTTCAGGTTTCTGCTTCACTGACACTTTATGCATTACAAGGGAGCCCTGAAACAAACACCAAAATATTACTAGTTGATTAAACATGAAGATCAGTCAACAACAATTTAATAATCAGTGGCCTGAAGTAAAAAACCATTTATAACTGGGTGATATATTGAATGAGTGCCAATAGATGTTATTTCAAACTCTTTTTAAATTTTTACATGTACAGTGTAGTTGAATGAAGCATTATCAATTTTTAATGAAGGCAGAGGAATTGATGATAAAGAAGAAAATCTCCCATAATGTTGAAGTCGTCTATAAAACTAGAAGTTGGACTCACTCATAAACTATGCTGTTAGAAGCCCCTCCCAACTTCTTCCACAACCAGGTAAAAAAAAAGGAATTCTAAGGCATTTTCTTTCCTAACTCTAGCTTTGATCCAAAACATCCTCTATTTTGACTAAGTGTATGAGTTTGGAGGGAATATTCATTTAAGACTTACTAAAACTTAGTACCTAATAGAAAATAGGGCAATTGGTACTGTCTCAAGTATTATTAAAATTTACTAATAGGTGTTGGATAGGCATTCATCCCTTCCATCATATTTCTGAAATTACAAATTGTAATAAATATTATTTTTTTGTGGTATATAATCCCACGTAAATTTGTAACAATTTTTAGTGCAAGGAAACAGAATAAAAAATATAACTGTCCCAGCCAGGACTCGAACCTGGATCTCCTGCTATCCGGGCCGGTGCATTTTCCACTGATGCTACCGGGACAAGTCTGATAAGTTATTAAATTCCCCACACTAGGAAAATATACCGACCATTAGTCTTGTAGCCTAATCTAGTATATAGGTACGTACACCCTTATCTATAAACGAAGGACTGACTTGCCCCTTATCTTATCAGCTGGCTCACAAATAAGCACTGGAGTTATTAACTACAGCCCAACTTATATGATATTAGCCCAACTGATATGATACTCAGACTGTTAACACTTTCAAACAGCCTGCTGCCCTTTTATGACGTCTCTGAATTGAAACGACAGGCTCACAAAACTCCTTTGGATTCAGATCATCTAAAAAAAAATTTTTATTATTATTTCAGTTTAAACAATAAAAACCCAAGTGAACAGTGATTCACCAGCTAGATCCTACCAAGCTGAGAAACAGATAAGTAGAAAAGCTTAGGTTTCAAGTTATAGACATTTGTTGTAAACTTCAACATGCAACCAAAATACTACTTCCCCTTTTATTCATTAACTAAAACCATAACCCACCAATAGTGGCATTGGTATAATTTTCCTTATAAGCAATAAATTTAATTATAATGCGATGACGTAGAAGAGTCCTACAAAAAAATAAAAAAACCACAGTGTATGAGATATTAAGGCATAATATCATACAATGTTCGGATAAATACACAAATTATATCAGATGTGTATGTTCTGTATTGGTGATGTGAAGCTAGCACTCCCTTAAGTCTTATTTCTACCTTTCTGCTTTGGAACCTACTCCTTTCCAGTAATGCCTTAATAAATACATACCCATTCCTCCCATTTCCTGCTAGGACCTCTGATCCCTCATGACTACCATCCCCTATCTAAATTAACTCCAAGCCCTACTAGGTGGTTCAATAATTTTTGCTTATGTAATAAGAAAAACAAAATTTTATGGTTTGAAATACACTTTATTATTCAGTTTAGTCTCACTGAACATCAATACACTCGTTCCAGCAAGATTCCAATTTATGAATTCCATCCCTGAAGTGAGAAACTGAAAATATGCTGCAAATATGCAATTATGACAGCTGTTATGACATCACTTGATGAAAAATGCTTTCTAAGCAAAAATTTTTTAGGTCTGAAAACAGAAGGAAGTAGCTAGGGGCAAAATCTGGTAAATATGATAGATGCTCTAACAATTCAAACTTTAATTTATGGATTTTAGTCATTGTCAAAATGTTCTTGTGAGAATGACAAAATGCATTGTCCAGATAGAAAAAAAAAAGTGTTTTTCTGCAAACCAAGTCTTTTTTCACGAATTTTTTTCCTTCAGCTGGTCTAAAAGGTTACAATAATATTCAGAATTTATTGTTTTACCAGTTTGCGAGTAATACACAAAAAATATTGCCTTAACATCCCAAAAAACTTATGAGAAACCTTCTTGGCCAATTTCGGGACATGAACTCGTTTCAGAGCTGAAAAACCAGGTTCACACCACTCTTTGGTCTCTTGTTTTGATTCAGGATCATGGTGATAGAACTAAGTCTCATCCGTAGTGATGAATCGATGCACAAAATCCACTTTATCATTTCAAAAACACTCTCAAAGTCACATTTCAGTGTGTTTTTGTTCAATTGTTAGCTTTTTGAAACCCTTATATACTTCAGTCAATGATTACACGGCCTAATGAGATGCCTAGGGCTTCTACTAAATCTCTTTCAGCCACTCAATGATTTTTCAATACGATATCCTGTATTTTTACCACGATTTCTGGTGTTTCTGCTGTTTATGGATGCCCCTGATGTTCAAAGCTTGTACGGCCACATTTAAATTCCGCAACCCATCTTTCTACTGCACTAATTGAAGGCAAGGAGTCCTTATGCACTTTCAACATTCATTCATAAATTTGTTTTTAAACCTTTCAAAAATAAAAATTCAATCACTGTACGATACTTTACTTTTTACATATTGTAATTGGATGGTGGATACAATAAATGCAAGGGAATATAATAAAATGAATCATCTAGCTAGCCTCGGTGGTGTAATTGGTAAACATGCCAGCCCGGTAAGCAGGAGATCCTGGTTCGAGCCCCCGTTGAGGTAGTAAGATTTTTTTATTCTATTCCCTCGCATTTATTGTATAATTTATTTTTTACACTGTAAAAAATACTGTGATACGTCAATACTAAATGGCTTGTAGACAAAGAATGGATTGACAGATTGAAATGAAACTTCACATAGGTTCATATGGAGAGTGTACCAACAAACAAAAAAATTAGGCTAGTAGCAACGCCCTATCTTATTGAACCGCAAAACTCATTGAACAGCCCGGTATCAATTCTCAAGCTCAACTCCTACAAAATAACCCTTCCAAATAATCTCAGCAACTTTATTTTGAACAAAAATAGACTTCTGTGAGACAAAAATGAACTGTCATTACTACTTGGGGAGAAAAACATTGAAGTAGCCCTTCTGACTGAAACCCACTTATCAGATACCACTTCTACATTTCAGGATATAAGAGTTACTGGACAGATCACTCAGATACTGGACAGATCATCCAGAGAGAAAGAGCTCATGGGGCTTCACAGTTTTTATTTGATCTCCCATTGCATTAATGCAAATCCTACATTAGACAATCTGCAGTGAGCCTCAGTCAATCTAAACTCTTCATTCCAACAAGACTTTTACCATCTGATACCCTCATGTCCTTCCATTCCTCTTAAGGGCCAAGATTCATCTCAAGAGAAGACTAAACATGAAACACATTTATACACTTATATCATTAAAACAGAAACCACTAACTCCATGATTACATCATAAGCTCGTATTCTGAGGAGAACTAAGCTAGGAGAATTTGGAAGCATTCTCAATATCCATCTGATAAAATAAAACTAAACTAAATGACTAAATAATTTCAAAAATAACTAAAAGTATACAATGATATACTTGATAAATTAACTGAATACATCACTTTTCACAGCCACAAATGAATTCTAAATCATCCAACTCCCCTCAATTACAAAAATGGATCATGGTTGAAAACAGATAGAGAAATCACCATCTTCAGGCATCACCAGGCATTTGTCATCAGAGTCATCTTCATTAGTATCAGATAGGTGATCAGAGGAGAAATACTTGTACTCACAGAGCTTTGATAGCTGGTGAAATGTTTGGAACGGCACTTCCTTCAAGTGAGGGACTAGGCGTCTTGCAGAAAATAAATTGGGATCCTAGGTACCAATAACACAAGCCTACAGAAAAAAAAATTTTTTTTGGTACCTAGGATTTTAAAACTAATTTTAGCTATATTTGTGGCAATGATTTTAAATATGAAATCAGCTTTTCTCTATGAGCTCTACTTTTTTAGATCAGTGTTTTTTTAATGTGCAGTTCTACATAAAATTATTTTATATTTTTCATAAAATTCAGTTCTAACCCCATTTTGTGCAGTTCTAAATCACATATATAAGGATTGGTTTCTGTAAATTTGCTCTATAGTCAGTCTGCCGGACAGGTTGTTCTAGGAAAATTCACTAGTCGGCATTTTTGAAGTGACTTTCAACGCTTCAACCAGAGTTTGTGAAGTTAGTTTCAGAGTTCGCCTGCAGGAAAAATCGAATTTGCCCTCATGTGTGTTTTGGAAAGAGTTGTAATAAACTTAATCTAAACATATTTTATTGCAGATTTTGATACTGTCTTTGTGTTGTTGAGTAGAAATGAAATAAGTTCAAGTAGAAGTTGTGTAAATAAACCTGATGAGTTTTGAAACATATGCAGAGAATATGCGTTAAAAGAAAACCGAAAAACTGTTAGTGAATATGTAAAGGGAGTTTATTTGGATACTTTGGTGTTAGTCTTGATAATCAAAACCTGGGCACTGCATCAAGTCTGTAAAACTTGTACAGAACATTTACGACAGTGGACAAACAGGAAAAGAAAAATATTGAAATTTGGCGTTCCAATGATTTGGAGAGAACCCCAAAACCACTTTGATGACTGCTATTTCTGTCTAGTAAGTATTACTAGAATTAATTGAAAGAACCGTAGCAAGTGGATTTATCCCAATTTATTTTCTGCAAGACGCCTAGTCCCTCACTTGAAGGAAGTGCCGTTCCAAACATTTCACCAGCTACCAGAGCTCTGTGAGTACAAGTATTTCTCCTCTGATCACCTATCTGATACTAATGAAGATGACTCTGATTATTAGGGGATGCCATCAATTCCTCAGTGTTCTAACCAGGATGAGTTAAATGACCTCACCAGAGACCTCATTCTGTCAAAAGAAGCTTCTGAATAACTGGCTTCCAGATTGAAGGACAAAACTTTGCTGGAACAAGGAACCAAAATTTCTTTTTAATTTTCTATTAAGATTATTGTTGGAGTTTAAAAAGGGACTTTTCCAAAATACATTCAAGAAAGTCGCAGAAAAGAAGCTTCTGAAGTGCTCAGTAATTAACTAGTTGGCTTGACTTTTATATGCTTTACTGATAGCTTTTTCCACCATCTTTGTATATATACATGAATAATATTATAATATTGTATAACAAAATAACAAAAGTATAATAATTAATATAATAATTTAATAATTCCATGTTTAGTTTTTTGTTTAGTCTATGGATTTTAACTTAAAATAGTGACTAAAAATAGACGTATATTTCAATAAAATATTATATCTTAAAAATTTGAGCTGCTAGGCAAAAAGTAATACCATATTTGAATTAAAGGCATCAATTTCATATGAAATCAGTTCCAAAATGCGAGAGGTCCCGGGTTCAATGTTGCGTGCGAAGGCTGAACCAGGGGTAGAAATCCTCATACACTAAATAAAACGCCGGGTCAGGTTGCAATAGTGTATGCAATAATGAGTTTGCCAAAATTGATTGTGACTTTTGAATTAGCACCACAATAATATTGTCATAGCATAAATCAAATGTTTATAAATTATTTGCAAATTGTTAATAAAAAAAAGGAAGCAAGAAAAATGTTGATGTTTCATGAAATAAGAAAAAAATTTATAGGTTTACAATGAAAATGGTTTATTGGCATTAGTTTAACAAATAGCAAATTATCGTAATCAAGGGAATTACAAAAGAATAATAAAATTAATCCTAACGACAGTTGTTGAAAATAACAAACTGTGTCGAATCCGGGTGAAGAAGATAACCTCGTCGTCTGGTTGAACTGATGAGGCCGGCCGGTAGTCAGAGACAGGTGTCAGCCAAAGTATGGCTTCGGTGAGATGGATCTCAGCAACTTTATTTTGAACAAAAATAGACTTCTGTGAGACAAAAATGAACTGTCATTACTACTTGGGGAGAAAAACATTGAAGTAGCCCTTCTGACTGAAACCCACTTATCAGATACCACTTCTACATTTCAGGATATAAGAGTTACTGGACAGATCACTCAGATACTGGACAGATCATCCAGAGAGAAAGAGCTCATGGGGCTTCACAGTTTTTATTTGATCTCCCATTGCATTAATGCAAATCCTACATTAGACAATCTGCAGTGAGCCTCAGTCAATCTAAACTCTTCATTCCAACAAGACTTTTACCATCTGATACCCTCATGTCCTTCCATTCCTCTTAAGGGCCAAGATTCATCTCAAGAGAAGACTAAACATGAAACACATTTATACACTTATATCATTAAAACAGAAACCACTAACTCCATGATTACATCATAAGCTCGTATTCTGAGGAGAACTAAGCTAGGAGAATTTGGAAGCATTCTCAATATCCATCTGATAAAATAAAACTAAACTAAATGACTAAATAATTTCAAAAATAACTAAAAGTATACAATGATATACTTGATAAATTAACTGAATACATCACTTTTCACAGCCACAAATGAATTCTAAATCATCCAACTCCCCTCAATTACAAAAATGGATCATGGTTGAAAACAGATAGAGAAATCGCCATCTTCAGGCATCACCAGGCATTTGTCATCAGAGTCATCTTCATTAGTATCAGATAGGTGATCAGAGGAGAAATACTTGTACTCACAGAGCTTTGATAGCTGGTGAAATGTTTGGAACGGCACTTCCTTCAAGTGAGGGACTAGGCGTCTTGCAGAAAATAAATTGGGATCCTAGGTACCAATAACACAAGCCTACAGAAAAAAAAATTTTTTTTGGTACCTAGGATTTTAANATGAAATTAAAATAATATATAATTTTTCATATTTAAAATAAAAATAATAAAAGGAAGATAATTAAGTTTGATAATTTCAGGATTAAAATTAAAAGAAATGTTGAATGACTTCAACACCACCAGCACGAAAAAAGCTGTTGGCCTGTGTAATCTATTACATAGAACTGAAGATGAATTGCATTTGCTTACCACATAAGCATCATAACGAAAATATGAAGTTATTTCTAAGATCCAGCCAGCAGAGCTGAAATTGCAATTGGATTTATGCCGAGCATTGGTGCGCATCAGACTAAGCCCAATAGTGATAAGGGCATCATCAGGTTGAGGACTTATGTCAGACGAGGAATAAGCTGATTGCCAGTAACTCTCAAGTCCAGTCACACCTGAAAAATTAAATATTCAAAAGCAGGGGCCAAGGTAGTTAATGGGATCTATTGCTCAGGGTTTAAATCCCACCCTGGGCAAGCTTTCATCGATAAATAAAAGCTTGCCCTGAGCTACAAATGTTTAGAATGAGATGCCAATTTGTAGATAGCCCCTCCCTCCATGATCTTAAGTGGTTGAAAGAGAGGATAACACTTGAAGAAGAAACATTCAAAAGCAAAAATATACAATTCAATATTTCTTAGAATGTATCATAAATAAATATAATTTGATTTTCCTTCTTCAACTATCCTCAGGTATTAATTTAAACAACTAAATATTAATTATTAATTAAAATTAATTAACTAGCCAGGCAGGTTTTGTTTATTCAATTTTAAAATTTTGCAATAAATGATTTTAAATTTTGTTAAAGATTTGAACAAATTTAAATTATAATCTACTC
>KZ806949.1:479930-500248 GCA_000696205.2 Oncopeltus fasciatus
CCAATCGATAAGAGGGTCCAACCAATCGATAAGAGGATCCAGCCAATCAGCGAGCAGGAAAACAGGATCAACCAATGGGAAGACAGGCTTCGCCCAAGGACCGGACAGCGCCGGGTATAAATACCCCTGGATTTGAAGACAGCTCTCATTCTCTATTCAGCCCTGAAGAAGCCATCACAGGATGTGCGAAAGCTCGGCAACCATCAAAAACTTTACACGGTCCAACCCGGAAAAACTTTACATACAACTGATGACTGTGGAAGCCTACGTGAACAAATAAAATATTATTTTTGAAAAAGTAAATCAAAATACAAATACCACAGTCAAATAACCAATAAATTGCATGTATTAATGACAATATAAATATTTATTTTAAGAAATAAAATAAGCATTTCGGATGCACCAATTAATACTATCGTTTTTACTTGTCTTGTAATAATCTTGACAGAAGAAAACTGTTATTGGCTATGAGAAGAGCATAACTAATGATCCCATATCTAAAGGCACTGTGCGAAGACTATATATTAATGTGATATATTAATAAACATTTAAATTTTTCTTAATGAAAAGTATTAGTAATATACTTCACCACTAGACACCAAAGGCTACCTCACTATCTAGCAGATTCAAACTAGTATCTAGATAGTGGTAGGTCGGATTTCATTCAGTTTTTAATTATATTTAGTTTCATACCACCAATTAACTATCTGTGCAATATTTTTTTATTCTTTTTTTTCTTATTCTTTTTCTTTGATATTTCCCATATAGTTTAAATGCACTTTTTTTATTTTTGGTTCAAGAAACTGCAAAGCAGACTTTTAAGTTTTATTTTTTTTTAAATTCAAAAGAATTGCAGCTACTATAGTTAATATCATGACAAAATTTTTGAAAGTTTTGTCGATAGGTAAACTTTGCCTTCAAACTCATCCAATAGGTACCAAAAATGTTAGTCTCTGAAATTAATAAATTCAAATATGTGTGTGTGCATTATTTAAATGTACAGTGGTTAATATTAAGTTCGAAGAAATTAAACTAAACATTTGTTCGTTTATTAATAAGATAAATGGTTTATGAGTTAAACAACAAATTGTACATTAGGTGGAGCGGATGTTTACCTGAGCCAAACATTTTAATATTATTGCCTAGAAGCTATAATTATGTGTATTTCTTAATGTATTTTGCATATCATTTTTAAATTTCAAATGAAATTAAGTTAATTATTGAGCAGAATCAGATGATTGATGAGTATGAGAGAGGAATGACCAGAAATGTCAAGTATGAGAATAAAAAGTTGTTTGTGCCAATATATATATTGATAAGGAGTTGAACAGTGATTTTAAACATTGAGGAGGGTAGATTAATCTGAACCATAAATTTAATTTTAGAGCCAAGAAGCCATAACTAGTTATCTTAGTGAAATTTGGCATTTGGCTTTTAAATGAAAAGGAAAATTACTGATTTATCAATAAGGCAAATTGAGAGTGATTACCTGATTATGTTAAATCAGATATACAAGTTTGTTGTTGATATCCAAGTTTTTTGATGCAGGAGTTTTTAATATTTAGTACATTTTTCGATAATTGATATTTAGTTTAGAATAATGGAACTGAAAATATATTTGTTAAATGATAAAAAAATATATTTTACCAAATACAAATGTACATCAACCATGATTTTGGGGAACTCACTTAGTTTAAATAGATCCTTTGTCACAATAAAGATATGTACTGTCAGAAAAAGTTTAGAAACATGTAATTTCTAGTAGAGAATACAATTTAAAATCCATAAAAGAAACACTATTAAATTTAAAAATCAAATTTTCATCATAGTTAATCGTATTATAATTTGTTTATTTTTATTAGCTAAATGGCCTGTACTAGACAGGCAACAGTTCTTGTACCTTAAGTGCTTAAGTTATCAATAATTGAGTAATTTGAAAAATAGAATCAATTGATTCAATCTCTTATTAACTAATTAAGAATTTTTTGCAGACTATTTTACCTGAAGGTAAGTTCCTATCTCCAATTCGCCACATATGGTTGTCACATTCAACAAAAGTTTTATCTAATCCTTGCTTTTGGATAAATCTTTGCACTTCTCGACCATGAGACTTGACAAAATTCCTACCTCGATAGGCTGTTAGAAATTCAACAAGCTCATCATCAGTCCTATTAAACAAAGATAAAAGTATCCTTTTTAAAAATAAATATTTATTGTTACAAAACACTAATTCCATAATGTTATGAAATTTACAATTAAATGCTGAGTTATTTTTTGTAATAAACTATTGTTTTATAAAATCAAATAAAACTATTTACAAAAATAGTCTAATAATTCATAACATTTCACTAGTCAAGGCTCTAATAGCTATAGTAATTATTAAAAATCTTTGAAAATCAAAATCATAATACCACTCAAATAATTTTTTTTTTCTTCTCATCATAAATTTCACAGAAATGACAACTTGATAATTGAAATTCAGGAAAAGTTCTATTTGTGGTGGCAGAGACAACTATTTTCATAATAGTTTGATCAAGTAACTATAAAGAGGTTAAATTAAGGATTACTTATTTAAAATTGAAAAAAAAAGAAAGAAAAAAAGCCTTTTGTCTGTGCATATTACTTCAAAAATTGCACTTTATATTCATAAACTCCCACACTCATTGCAATATCCTCGTCCATTAGCCAATATCAAGTACTTGTTTAGATAGTAAGATGTTACATCTAACTGAGTTACAGATGCAGAATTTAGATGTCACAAAGAAAATATTTCAGATTCTAGATAGAACAAAATTTCTATATTTTTATGTCAGAAGTCCCATTCTATAGGGGTCTTAATAAAAGACCTGCTAAAAACCTTAGGAAATTTTATTTTGATGAATTCTAAATTACGAATGCTAATAAATTTTAAAGGAACAATATACATTTGGAAATCATATATTTTTGGTTGAAACAATGGAGACATGTAAAAATTATGAAAAAGAGACATTTCAATTTCTTTACATTTGTCCAGAAAGTGAAAATCATAGAAAAATAAATGTGACAGTATTGGGGGGTAAACTTTTTTTCTTTTAACCCCCTTAAGAGTGATTGTATCAATTGCTTATGAAACAAGACACTTCTCTGTTGCAGTTTAAATTTCTAAGTAAGGGAGAATAGCAGGAATATATTTTTTATTTTTATAATAATTAATGTTATAAAAAAATGCATATGAGCTCTTAATTGTTGTGAGAAAACCATCTATTATACAATAATTAAGAGCTTCTTTTATAATTGAAAAAATAGATGTTTTACAGTCATTATTATAAATCAATCCTTCAAAGAAAAAAAGGCATCTTAAAACTAGAGCACTTACTTAACAGGAAAGTCACTTTCAGAGAGATTAATCACAAAGTCCCAATGCCAAGACTTGTCAGGTGCCAAGTCAGTCATTGCATTGAGAAGTACACTGAGAAGTGATGCACCACCCCAGATAGATGCTGCTCTATTCCTCGAAAGCTTCACATTTGGCAGTCTTCTCTCAACATCCACTAAATGTCGCATTAAGTAATCTTGCCTCTACAAAAAATAAATACAGACAGAGACGTATGGAATACTCAAGTACACTAGTACAAATGTGCTTGACATTAATCTTTTTTTCAATCTCAATCACATAATCACATAGGGGAGAGTACTAGAAACTGATAATGGCTAAATTCTACACGATTATGAGGGTCATAAGTGAATTCACACGATGTACAGGGTGTACAGACTTTTATTCGGTAAACATAAACTCTCACTTAAGAGTCAATGGAACATTCATAAACCAAGGTTGGAGTGGCTTCCCACCTTTCATCTTAATGCCTGGAAGCCCTCTCTTTCTTTTCAGTAATGCCCTAAACATCAGCCAGTGCAGCCGTTTTAGGGCCCCTGGTTCATTCAAAAATTTTTTAATCAAATAATGTGAAATTTTACTAATGGCCTTATTTATTTTTTCAGGCATACTCTATAGTTATTAAGACATATAAGCCTTATTATTTTTCATTAAGCTACAGGATGGCTAAAATCTGAAGCCCTACAGAAACATGTGCACAATGCAATAATGAGCTCCGGACAGCCAATATTCTCAGGTCTGGAATATTTTATACACTTTATAGTTTCTGTTAAATAGTTTTAATCCAGCTCTGAGGGAACCCCAGATAATGAGCACACTATAAGTACAATATTTTTTTGAGCAAGAGTACTAGGACAGACTTAAATATTGAGAGGCAATGAGAGACATGACTCCATCCTTTCCTAGGTCCTCCAGTTGCCATTAACTTCAGCAAATCATCCTTTTAAACTTTACCTTCATTAAACCATTTTTGTCACAAATGCCAAGAAGAGCGAAATTATATTATTATTATTATTATTAGTAATGCTCTCTGTCTCTGTCTAGTACTGCTGCCATTCAGTCCTATTGTCACCGACCACACATCACTGTCATTGTCAGCAGGTCCCATGGGATGCTTCCCTCGCTACATGCACAGCCCATCTGAGTGAGTCTGGCTCACTTCATGATAGCGACGATATCGGGCTCACCATGGAGATTGTAGACTTCCTGTTTGGTCCTACACTGTCATCCTTCAAGGGTGAAAACTGCTCCAAATATCATTCTAAGAATCCTCCTCTCGAACACTAGGAGATTCTGGCATTCCGCTCTAGTCCAGGTCTCTGCACCATACTTAAAGACTGGTTAGATAAGTGTGTTACATAGGAGGCTCTTTGTTCTTCTTGTCACCGCCCAACTAGCTGTCCGAAGTAAATCTGATTAGCAGATATTATTCTGTTTTATTTCCACACTTAAATCATTACTGCATATAACCTGGGATCCAAAATAATTAAACTTAGCGACCCATTCAAAGGGATAGGAACAGAATGTTCGAAGAGCACCTTGAACACACAAGGGAGAAGATATATGCCCCTGTAGTTACTGCATTGGAAGGGATCTCCCTTCTTGAAAACCAGGCAAATAAGGACATCCTCCATTCATCTGGTAGAACTCCCTAGAACTCATGGTGAGGCTGTAGAGGGCCCTTATCAGTTCTTTTCCCCCATACTTAAGGAGCTCTGCTGGAAGAACATCCATTTTGGTTGCCTTGTGACCTGCTTCCTCGATTTCTTTTTTGTTCAGTATTTCAAAGTGAAATGTTTATGGCATGAAATTCTATCCTGTACTCCTGTTCAAGGGATAATAATAACCTCATATAAATATGTTGAGTAACAACTGGTCTTTATTATTTGTATTTTAATAAAGGGGGGGAAAAAGAGGTAATATGATCGGCCACTCTTAGCTATAAAATACATTTTTTTCTTTAACATTTTGCTCTCTTTCTTTTTGTTTTACTTTTTAGAGAAAGCACTCTTCTTGGGAATTTTTTTTTTCAGGTCATCTCTTTCAATTTTTTTTCAAGATAGTGACTATGAGACGTAAAAACAAAACAAAAATAAAAACATCCAATGGCTTCAAATCTTTTGGTACTGTAATATATCAATATGAATTTCTGAAAATATGAATTATTATTGTTTAAATCGACTAATATGAAGATAATAAATCATTACCCATATGAATAAAAGTATTTTATTAATAAACGGAAAGTTTTTTACCATGGAGATTATTAGTAGAGAATTTGTTGGGGTTCGGTCAAGGTTGTCTAATACTAATTTTATTCGTTTTACCTGAAATGTGGAGATTTAATAGAGATTTTTGAAAATGATATTTGAGGTTGGATAATTTATTTTGTTTGTGGAAAAGTTGTGGTGATATTATTGTAGGAATTGATAATACATTTCAATAAGACTTTTTCTGTTTTATTTCTACTCATTAACAAAAAAATGAATTGTTAGTTGATGGTGGCTAATGTCTTGTGTAATTGGATAAGTCTGTTGAGAAGTTTCTTGAGTAGCGGGTATTTAAATATAAAATATAAGAAAAAAACATCTACCTTCAACTTCATCCTTAACCGGGCCCCAAAAATTTCTACTCATATTTTCATACAGTTATTCAAGTGACATGTTGCACAATATTAGTTTTGAAACTGTGGATAAAACATTAATAAGAATAAAACATTAGAGTTTCTAGTTTCTATAAGTTAAAAATATGCTAATCAACGAAAAACAACATATTCACAAAACATGGAGCCTTTGATAGTCTCCTAATCTATTTCATATTGTGATTCCCAGTTCAAGCAAAGAGCTACTAACAATATATTTCTTGCATAAGGATAGTTTTGCTGGTACTAGTGTACACTACCCTTAAAAAGGAGTTGGTGGTAGACAAATTAATCAACAATTGAAGTAATAAGGGACTGAAGTTAATCTCTAGTTTCTACAGTGCCAATTCTTTTTTTTTTTTTTTTTTAAACTTAAGCAAAGCTTTTGTTTTCATCACCAAGAAACTGAGAAAGAATGTATAAAAGCACACATACGTATAAAGCTCTAAAAAGCAAGAAATTCTGGGTAAAAAGATTTTATTTTTAGGAAAGGAAGTATACTAACATCAAATTTATTTTATTCTTTATTTAGCTATTTATTTATTCATTTATTGTAATTTATTCAGCTAAACAGGTTTTGGTACCAATAGTCTCATAATCTACTACAAAAAGTTCTGACTTTAGAAAGCCTGGTTTTTATTTTATTTTCCTTAAGTTTAAAACGATATATGATTACATTTTATTTCCATCATTCTTTGCTTTCTAAAAATGATAATGATATTTTGAACATATCAGTACATAAATTATTTATGAATTAGTAATAATTATATTACTTACATTACTAAGAAAATATTTTTCTTAACCTACACCAAGACAGTATTTTTAGAGCCCTCAGAGGTAAGCTAATAAAAAAATCAATTAAATATTTTTAAGAAAGTTAACATTTCCAGAAACTATTATAAATATTACAGCATTCATTTTTTTTTGTGGTACTTAATCCCACATGAATTTTAACAATTTTTAGTGCAAGGAAACAGAATAAAAAATCTAACGGTCCCAGCCAGGACACTTAGATTTTATTCTGTTTCCTAGCACTAAAAATTGTTAAAATTACAGCATTAATTTTCCCTAATTTCATTGGTATAAATAAACTAGGGATCTAATTACTTTAGTAGGAATATCTTTGGGAGCTCTGACAAACTGACTTGTAAAACTTTTATTTTATGCACAAAGAAAAGGAAATGTGTGTGTGATGTGAGTTTTTATTGGCAAACCTCAAAAATTAAATTCTGATAAAGTCTGATTATACAACTAAATACTAGCATACTAGCTTTGTAAAATAGAATATTAATAATAAGAGACTCACAGCATCTACATGAATATAAAAATAATGAGAGACATGATATAAGGTCTTTATGAGCCTCTTCACTTGACGAATAGATCGGCCATTGAGAGTCAACAGGTACAGCAATCTGGCTCTAGGCACTCCAGAGGGAGCATTTGTCAGCTCAGCATTCTCTTTCGGTAACTCTGCAAATTTTTCACAGTGAAATAGACAATGTACGTAATACTAAAAAGGAATTCAATTTATTTTAACTGTCACTTTACTAAGACTAATACACATTAAGTTTAAAAATTGATAAAATACTACTGTAGAACAGTTTACAATATTAGCTGAACTATATTTTTAAGTATATTTTGTTAAATTATTTAGTTTTTCAGTATGCAATATTGGTGAGCAATTGTTTGAAATTGGTAAACCTAACCAAAATAGAATTGAGAAATGCAAACAAAATTGTGTCCAATTTATTTAAATTATAAATTTTCCAGGTTTTAATTAATATTTTCAATTTCTAAACTTAATGAAAATTATAGAAGACTCACCACACAGAAGGTTTGAGTATTTAAACCCATTTTATACATGGGGAACTCCACTATATTGAAAAAACTCCCATTGGGGAAGAGGGGGAGAAGTTTGTACCAGCCCAAATTTATTTGGTTAACAAACTACAAAAATAACAAGTTTCCTAAGCAAAGAGTTACAAGTTATAAGCTGAGAAAACTTTTCCTTAAAAAAATAAGTGCTATCAAATACCACACACACACACACCACAAATAGTTAATTAAAAAACAAGCAAGGATATCCTCAAGCAAATCCACACACATAACAATTCATGTCTCTAAAACCTTTGACTCAGATAATTCAGATAAGTGGCACTAGAATGAATTTCTGAACAATTTCATTATAAAAGAAAGGCAAACTTTAGAAGCTCTAAAAAAAACAGAAAAAATAAGCCCAGAATAAATAAAAAAATGCACCTTATGAAACCTGATTAACTGAATTTCTGTACAGTTCTTTCACATATTTATTACCTAAATTTAAATAATTTGCGCACATGGAGACAGGGACAGGTTGGGAGCGGGGAAGGGAGAGAGCGAGGAGGGAGAGGGAGAGTGACAGGGTGAGGGAAAAGGAGAAAGAGAGAGAGGGGGGAGACAGAGAGAGAGGGAGGGAGGGAGTGAGGGTGAGAGGGAGAGAGAGGAGGGGGAATTTGAGTATAATAAAGAAAGAATAGAAAGGCTAGCTCATATCATTGACATAATTACCGATTTCCATTTTTGATTTTTTAGAAGTCACTATCATCAAATTTTCCATCAAGTCTTTATTTTTAGAGATTTTTTCAGTGAACATTAGTAGAACTTAACTACTGAATCAGTTTAGTTCTGCACTCTAGATGTAACCATAAACCTCCCTTGGAGATCTCTCCAAACATGCCCTGATGATGACTACAAGTTGTCGAAACATCGGCAATAATCAAATAATTACCCAAGAATTTTGGAGTATTTTATTTTTCTAATCCTGACCGAAACCCTGACTAATTTCTCCAGCACAATATTCATCAGCCAACGAACCACCAACCTTTTAAATTTATATTTATAAAATTATTTTTCCTTACACTTTGAATCTTGGAAAATTATTGAAAACATTTTGATATTTCAAGAATTCTTTAGCTTCAAATGATACATCAAAATATACTCGAGTAGTGTTGACAAGCTTCGAAGAAAAAATAAAATTAATTTTTAAAATCTTCTAATCTTCGTAAACTTCAAAACTACCTTCTAAACAAAGGGTTGTTTAAAACTCTGATAGCTACATTCCAAAATCACACACTATAATTCACTTACTAGTTTTAAAGTTAAGGAGTGGAATAAAATAAGAGGAACTGTAAAAATGAAGATGAGTGAGTCATATACCAATATTTCAGTGAAATATATTAGTGGTAGTAGTAGTAGTAGATCATAATGGAGGGCAATCAACTTCTAGGTTATTACGCCCTATAAATACCCTTTAATATATTTACTATAAATTAGTTAATAAAAGACAGGAATCAGGATTATTTCGACCACTATAACAACCTTTATTAATGGATTAATTGATAACATTTTTTTTTTAAATATATTATATACTGAGAATTAGTTTATAAAAATAAAAATTGGGAGAGCTATAGATATCAGATTTTTATTACCTATCAGAATAGCAGATATCTAAAGAAATAAAATAACAAATAATAAGGTGGGAGCTAACAATAACATTTATTATTATTAAATTTAAGTGGAGAACACACCAAGACTTAATTATAATCCAAGACTTGATAAACTTTGAAGTAACATTAACAGCTTTCTTATAAATTCAAGGAAATTAGCAATAAATGAATAGCTGATAAGAATTTAACTAATGATTTTAAACTCCGAGGCTGTAAGTTTCTAAAATAATATAAAAGTAATATAAATATATTATAATATAAAATATTATAATAACATAGCCTGAATTGACACACTTGATTGATCTGGGATGTATGAGAAATTAACTTACTAGCCACTCCTGTTTGATAAATATTGGCAGTGTAGTTTCCTCCACAAGGCTGCTTGGGGTCAAGGGGACACTTCATATTACATGAAGAATCAGGTAACTTGGCTGAAGAAGGTGGTTCACTCACACCACAGAAACATTCACTTCTGGAAAAGAATGCAAGAAAGCAATGTAATGGGGAACTACACTGTATAAAAAATAATCCACCAAAATTTTTCTTTAATTAATTATTACTATAAATTAAGTTTTAAAAGTGAAACAGGACAAATAAATATGTAACTTATTACTAACTAAAAATTAACGTTTAAGCCTAAACATCTAGAAAAAGGGTGGTGGGCAGAATTTTCTAAAATAATAAAACTGGGAGACAACTCCTTTTGGTAACTAAGTAGATATTTTAAATATACTTCTAAAACAATCGTTCGCCTAAATCACTAAAGACCTTTGCCTAGTCAAATGAAAATATATCTGATAAACTAGACCAACAACAGAAAGGTTAAAAATTTTCTAGCAAAACATAATGTATTTTGAGTTTCTTTACTAAAATAAAATACTTATATACTTATTTTTTCACAAATAGTTTTATTTTTTTGTTCAAACACTTTTAGTTCCAACTGAAAACCATCAGGAGTTTTTGACTGACATCTATGTGTGACATTAACAACACAGAGGCTTTTATAGTATAATACCAGAAGTAGTAAGAAGTATTCATATTTCTTCGTGCACAAGACACATTAGGAAAAGCTCCTAAAGATGACCCATTTGAATCAAAATGTTCATAAAAAAAATTAAATTATTCCTGAATTAATAATATGGTTGGATATAAATAAACCCATAAATAACTAACAAACAAAATTAGTGAAATAAAAAATGAAACTAAAACATGGATTCCATTTAAATTTATTGAACACTTATCAAAAAACAAAGTTTAAAACAAAGTGGACAACCTTTCTTTATGAAAGAAATTTTCTGGACTTGTTTAACATTTGGTACATTAATTTTAAGGTAGAGATTAGGAAATAAATTTGATGACAATTGCAATACCTTAATAAAATTAAACAAAAAAAGGGGAAGTATGGAACCTATTCACAGACCAATATTAGAGGAGAAGAAAACCTAGGGCAACAAGTTTCAATATCAAGCAATTTGCTAAAGGACAGCTAACAAAAATATTTTATTAAAACTTTCATTGTATTTTTGCATCACCCTGTACTCCCTTTGTTTTAAAGTACCCTGTAGAGAAGTATTTAATCAGCCAGAGCTAATATTGCTCTCTGTTTCCTAAAAGGATACATATTTGGTAGGATTCTTCTATTCTGTTTACATTAAGAATCGACAAACTGCAGGCATAACATTTTTGGTCAGTCAAGGGGTCTTCTACCACCTGGAAGATAATTCATGGACTTCAAAGGAATTTGTTGCTCTTTCAATCTGAAATGTTGGGACCCTAGTTCCTATTTAATGCTTTCATTAGCTTTCAATGGACTTTAAATTTTGAAAATGACAAGGGTGATCAATGCCTCATCGGAGAAAGTGATCTAATCTGACTTTGGTCATACCTTAAAAAATCTTGATGAAATTTTTTTTTAAATTCTAACTGCCACTTCTAAATAAAATCTTATTGAATTAGAAAAACTTCCTTGGCAGCCTTCTTAAGTCTTCTTAAAAGTCTTACAAGAAAAATGTATGCTAGTCATCTTATGAAGAGCACTTCTAATAATATGATATTTGTTTCAAAACAGAAGACAAATTAAATAAGTAATAATAAAATAAAATAAATAGTAAATACTGGGCATTTTGGTATAGAACCAAATTTTAAGAAGCTACCTTATTTTAAACCACATGATATTTACTTGAATAGAAAAAAAAATATAAATACACCTTACATTTACACCTTCCGCCTTGTATCTGCTACCCCCACTTCTTTTGCCTCTCACTTTGTGTAAAAGTAAAATTTATATAATTTAGTCATGGAAATGTGAACTTAGGAACAGGACGTCCTCTCTCATCTTCATGATAGGTAGGTGTGGCAAATTACTGCTTTAATGATATTTCAATTGTTTTTTTTCTTGTCAATAAGCTGTTTGTTTGCATGTTTTTTTCAAATTGGTTCTTTTTCAAATTGTTTTTCATAAACTTTAAATTTTCTTACATAGCTTTCTACATTCATACTCTTAATATCACATTATAGTATTGCAATTCTCTATTATACTAATTTCAATTATTATTGTATTCTCATGACATTGTATTTCTACAGCCCTGAAGATGGCTTACAATGTAAGCCGAAACGTTGGCAGATAATACTTTATTAAAATATACATTTTTTAAATTTGTGTTTTTTGGATCTACCTTGACCGAACCCCAACTAAAATCATCTTAGAATAATATCTACGGTCAACAAACTCTCCTTTTGTAAATAAATTATGTTTATTTGAATAGAAAAAAAAATATCTACTTCTTCTTTCTTAAAAAAATCTGGTTCAATCTCAACTTTTCTTACCAAGAATAATATAATATACAACAATAATTAAAAGACTTGTTTCTGGTAAAGGGCTGGGTAAGTAAGTATTATAAGATTTTAACTAAACATTGATAATTCCTACAAATAAAACAAAAAAAAATATACAAATATTATTTATCACAGTAATAGTAAACAGAACTATTATATTACAAACATTATTAACAACAATAACTGAAAACAAACAAAAAAAATTCAAGGAAATTTGAGTCTTAAAGATAATTACCACTTTGGGAGGCATAAGGAAAAAAATAATAATTACCCAAACTGAACTCCAGCATATGGGAAACCACCTTGAGTGCAAATATCAAGGCAAGTTTGAGGAGAATTAGTAGTTTTTAGGTTTTGAAAAAATCCAGTTAAAAGCCTTTGAGCTTTATCATCTTGAAAACATCCAATGGGTTTATTCTTTTCTAAACCTATAGAAAAAATAAAGATATTCAGTTTATTAACACTATAACACACAAAAATTCAGTAATTAATAATATTTTAGAAATAGAATGAATTAGTATTAGGTTTCATTAAAAATAAATATTAATAATAAATGTCATTTGTAAACTATTTAAATCATAGACAACTCCTAAAATCTGTCACACAGCCTAGGTTTTCATCACATCCTGGCTCATCAAGTTTATTCTTTTCTTGTCTGTTATAAAGTGCTTTCTGTTTTGAGCTTGAATTTATATATATATATTTAATCAAAGAGAATAATTCACTTGAAAGGTAGGAGGGGGAAATGTGCGTGACACTGCAGAAGTGCCCAATGTGGAAGCTTAGCTTTATTAGGTAGAATGGTTTTTTTTTTCCCTCCTTCTCTCTCTCCCTCCCTGGCTCTTCAAGGCTGAGATGGCTTTTGCACATTAAAAAAAGGAAAGAGTATCCGAAGCAAGTCTTGAGTATACAGCATCAGACCGGCATCAGGCAGAAGAATCACTTGGAGGTAGTATAACTGAGCGTCCCTTATACGAGTGGGATTGTTGTGTACAAGAAAAGAAGCATTACAAAACCTATTTACTAATTAGTAGTAGAGGAATGAAATATATGTGAAAAAATTACAGCCCTCTGAATGCAAAAATAGCCAAGGACATTAGAAAAAGGTGAGTAAACATGAATCCAGAATTCAATGAAACCAATGAAAGGGAGTAGAAGTAAAAAAAAAAATTTTAACTCGGACCTACATTATTTCATTCTACAATCATATATTTATTGACAATAAACAAGTCAACTTTCATGCCAACAAATTATGATTTGTAAGCAGTATTGACTTTATTGTTACTATCTGAAGAAAAAAAAAACACTACTGTAGAATTGAATTTGATTGTCCAAGCCTAAGGTGAGGAAGGCCAAGGCAAATCAAAATGTTTTGAATGGTTAAAAAAGTTTAAATCTTGCAATTTCGATGTCAGAAACAAAGAATATAGAAGAACACCTCAAAAGTTTGTAAATGCTGATTTGGAAGCTTTGCTGAGTGTGGATGACTCAAATGCAACAACTACTCGCAGATTAAAAGTGATTACTCAATTAAATATGACACATGATATTCTACTGAATGCAACTAACTAATTAGATTTAGCTCCTTCTAATTACTACTTATTTGCATTGATGGGGCACACACTAGTTGAACAGCAATTTATGACTTTAGAAGAAAATGGCTTAGTGATTGATTTGACACAAAAGAACTCTTTTGGGAGGGAATCGAAAAATTGACAAAAAGATGTGTGGATAGCATAGGACAATTATTATTATTATTAACAATATGGCACTATAACATGATGTCGTGTCCAGGCCTCTCCAATCAGCAGTCACCAGAAGTCTCTGTTTAGTGCTTCTGCCATCCAGTTACGAACCTCCTAGTGTCACCAACCACACAGTCTATCCAGAGCTGCCTTGGCTGATCAACTGTTCTATTTCTGTGGATAGTCGTAGTTAGCAGTCTCCCATCCATGCCACCTTCATCCAACAGATCTTGATGCATACTGCATGTCCAGCCATTTGAGTCTGGCTCACTTGATGATTGTGACGATATTGGGCTCGCCATAAAGATCATAGACTTCTAAGTTGGTCCTATATCACCATCTTTTATGGATGGGAATTGCTCCAAATATCCTTCCAAGGATCCTCCTCTCGAAGACAAGGAGATTCTGGCATTCAGTTCTGATCATGGTCCAGGTCTGCACATCATGACTTGTTACATAAGAGTATCATTTTTCTTCTTGTCACCATCCTGCTAGCCAGGTGTTGCCACGGCCCAAAGTAACACCAATAGAAGAACATTATTTTATGTTTTATTTCAACACTTATGTCATTAATGCAGGTAACCAGGGATCCAAGGTAATTTAACTGAGTGACCCATTCAAAGTGTTTGGAATCAAACTCTGCTGTCTCTCCTGACTGCATTGGGTGCTGCTCAGCTACACGGTCTTATCCTGGTTATTATGAGACAGAGCTTTCTTATAGCCTCTACCAGGGGAAAAAAGGCATCCCCAACTGCCTGACATGATTGCCTAAATATATCACCAGGAGTTGTACTCGATAATTAATTATGGTTCCAGTTGATTGAATTCCTGAATCTTATTGCCCTCTCAAACAGAATCTTGGCCAGATTAAAAAGCAGGAAGGCCAAAACATCCCCGTGTCAAACACCTCTCTCAGACTGAGAGCTTGAAGACATATTCCCCTGTATCTGCAACACACCTTCGAGACCCGTCATGGTCATCTTGGTTAGCATAACTAGCTTCTCAGGGATGTTAAACTGCCTAAGGGCTTCATAAAGGCTTTTATTTTACTCTATGCATTCCACTAGGTCCCCCAGTCCATCTCACGGCCTTGAATAGGAACATTCCTCATTAAACCACGGGGATCGAAATTCTCTTACTTCAGATCCCAGGATTTCTCTTGCGCTCTTGTTCACAGCTGTGTGGATCTTCCTCCACTGCTCAGTCATATCAATTTCCACCTTAACTGGTTATGACTGGCAGCTACAAGTTATCTTATAGGCATGGCTGTATACATTTTCACTTTGGTTTCAATTTCTTTAGGCTGTAAATTTCTGTAGCTCCAATCTTGGTTTAGAGACATTAATCTGCTCGGATATCTGGCTCTAGACTTACCCAGGAGTAGTACCACTTGTATTAGTGATCTGACTTTGCATTTGCCCTGCGGTATACACTAACATAAGTGAGAGAATTGACATATCTCCTGTCCACCAGGATATGGTCAATTTGATTGCCCAAGTTTACATCGGGGCTGACTTGTGCAGAAGGAGGGTGCCACAAATGATGGAGTTCTTCGAAAGAAAGCAAAGGAAAATACTTCGAATACTAAAAATAATATCTAAAAAAAGACTTATAAATTTAAAAGAAATTTAATGGTATTTTATACATTATGCCATGGAGGTCATGTAGAATTTCATCGGAGTCATTTTTTTTTAATATTGTGATTTTGTCTTAATTTTCATTTAATCTTTAGTAAGTACTTCTATATAACTGTAGTACACAACAAGGCATTATTTTGTCACGTTAAGATCTCAATTGAAAATCATAAGTTAAATCAAAATTGCAATCTGCTTATCAAACCCAACCTGAGAAGTGTATATAAAGCTGATTGTTTATTAAGTCCTTTCATCCAAATAGAGAAACAATGAATAAAGTTTTTAATATATCATTCAAAAGGAAACAAAATTATTTTAAATACAGATTTTTTTTTTAAATACCTGAGACAGGACAGAAGTGAGGTAATGACTCAGGATAAAGTAAGCTACTAGAAATAAGGCACGTGATATTAGCTATTGTTTGTTTACAATTCTGGCTCCTAGCTCTGTGAATTGCAGATATAGCTTCTTTACCTTTGATTTCACACATTGGTGTGAAGTCAAGCTCCTCTAAGCGGAGGACAGTCCTAATAACATATAAATAAACATACATATACACGTAAATAAACATACATACTATATATAACCACAAATTTAAAAAAAAAAAAATTAGTGCTAAAAATCTTACTTGTTCCCTTCATTTGACTTAATACTAGGTTTATTAGGCACTTGTTTTGTTATCTGAGAGTTCTCAGATTTATCTGGAGGAAGTTTAACTTTAGAATAAACAGAATTACTATTGCCCAAGACATCATCTTCTTCATCATCTTGATTTATGTAGTGATCCTTGAACCTCCGAGAAGATTCAACAGAATTATGATCTTCTATTACCTATAACATTAAAATATTAATCTATCTACTCCACAATGAGAGTAAGGAGAAGTATGCAAAATCTTGAAAATTACCTCAACAATTGGCCTCCCTCTCCCTGACAAATATTCCTGGTCTGGCCTTTCATTATTTGAATCAAGAGTAAGGAATACATATGCCAAACAAATTTGTACAACTAACACCACCGATCCCCCGAGGCAAAAAAGTTTATATCTCTTAATCCACCGGACGTCCAGACTTTTACTCACAACCATTGTTGAACATTCTACACATTTTAACACTCAACAATGTCATAAAACATTGATTACAAAAGTACTACACTTGTACTTGTGAGTAGTTCTCAAATTTCTGTCAGAGAGCTCTGTTGTTTAAAAATTAAAGTTCCTGTCATAGAAGTATAAAAAGTCATGATAGAAATTTACACTAAAATACGAACGTCACTCAAACTTAAATGCATTCTACTAATTCATACTAATTTTATGTCTCAAAAATAGTGTAAACTGCTTTAAAATAGATTTTAGAACTATAGTTTCTTGTTTAGAGATTAGGTATCGGCACGAGCGTTTCAGAGGGTAGTGTCAGTTACCAATCGCTAATATTGACACTGGATGGATATGGATAGTTCACTGATCCATATTTTTAAGAATCTTCAATTCCTATGAAGTTATATAAACTAAATAAGCTTTTCAGTTGATTTTCCATGAGAAAAAAAGTTATTCACGCTTAGGATATATATACCGGGAACTGAATAAATCACAAAACTCGTGAGAAGAACCAGCGTGATTACTTGTTTTTCTCATGGCACGCTATTTACGCTCGTTTCATAGCGAAACTATGACGGAAAAATATTTGTGTGTGTGTGTGACGTTCAACTGGTCTTTACGAACTTAAATGCCAAACAAAAGGAAAAGTTCGTTATTGCAAAAAAGGACTATTAGTATATCAAGAGTAAGGGACTCCCTACAATGTCAAGTGATCGTAAAACATACTTTCAAATTAGCGGGTGTAATATTTAGTTTTTAGTAATGAAACTCAACAGGGGTTTTTTTTTATTATTATTAGTAGAAAACATATTTTCAGAAATTGGACAAGTAAATATGAGTTTACCTGAACTATTAATTTTTAACTTTACGGCCAAGATGCAGCAGTTAGTTGTTTTTCTAACTGAAATTTAGCAAATCGTTTTTAAATTTAATTTGGAAAACGACTTTTGTTATAGGTAAAAATTGAAATAATAGGATTGGGGGGTTTAACTGAAGCGTCATATGCGATACCATGCAGTGGCCTTAATATTCAGTTTAAAATTAAAACAACATGGAGTAGTTTTTATCAAATAAATATTATTTGGGTTTGACAGCGAAATAAAAGAAACAGGAGAGGTGATTTACCTAAACAGTAAGTTTTAACTTTACAATTATTAGCTCAAAATGGTTGTTTTTTAAAAATGAAATTTCGTATAATACTTCAAAATGTCAATATAAAAGCTAAATTTGAACTCACTTACTTAAGCGAGCTATTAATTGAAATCGGATGAAGTGAGGAATTACGTGGAATGTCACCAGTCCCAGTAAAACATTTTTTATTTAGCAGGGGTAATGAAACTCAACACACATTCGCCAAGCGATGTAAGAAATATTTTATGAATTACACAGCAAACAGTAAAGAATGGGGATTAACAGTTTCGTATATGTTTATTTAACAGTTTACAAGCCGAAATTATTCATCTTCGTATGCATTTATTATAAGTAAAATGAAGGCGAGTTCATTATTGAGGGAAATATAACGAGCAGGAGAGGGCGGGTTAACTTGAAGTTAAGTAGCGGTTATGCAAAATAACTCTCCGCTCCGTTTTAAGATAATATTCCGTAAGTGTGAGGGGTTAAATAAATGAAAATTTTTAAAACAATACTCTTTAACTGTAAATCTAAGAAATGTGCTTAGTTTACACAGTTGCCAGGAGACGGATATTAGATTATTGGTAAATGCACTAATTTTGTACGCTAATCATTACTTTTACTGTCTTATTTTATAAAACAAAAACTAATTTAAACATTTTCTTCATAAAAAAAAAAACCTCGTGACTTCTTCATGGTCAAATAATTGTTATATTCTTCATTCCAACTAATTCCTAATCGATGGATGTATAAGACGTGAATATTTGAAACAAAACATTTTTGGCCATTATCTACAAGGAGGAAGGAATCAGGAAAAAATTTTTACTGAAATAAAAAAAATGTTACTTGATCTTGCCCAAACTTTGCACAATAATTCCATTCATTCAGGGATCATTTATAGAAAAAAACTAGAACGAAGTAATTTTCAAAAAAGTATTTATTCTATCTTTCAATTAGAAATTATTTTTAAACCTATATTACTGGATCAAAAGTTATGACTTTTTGTTTGAATAAGTCATGAATTCCTTGGCCACCCCTCTCCCAAGAAATAAATTTATTCTTTCTCATAAATATCTCCACAATAGGTGGTGGAAAGTACACCTTTCAATCATAACCTGAAAATTTGAATTACAGATCTATAATGGTTCATACATGAGAATATATATTCTAGAAATCATCTAGAAAGAGCCAGATTGAAAGTTTGACAAATTCACTGATTTCTCACCTTTTGAATAGCTAAACAAAGTGTTGTTCTCGTTAAAAAAAACTTTTGAAGCCCTAATCGTTCTAAGATACCTGAATACCTATGAAACGTATTGGATATTATACTCAGATATATTTACAAAAAACCTTATGAGAGGAACATTTTTTAAATATATATATATATATATAGTCTTTTTAATTAGTGCTAAAAATCTTACTTGTTCCCTTCATTTGACTTAATACTAGGTTTATTAGGCACTTGTTTTGTTATCTGAGAGTTCTCAGATTTATCTGGAGGAAGTTTAACTTTAGAATAAACAGAATTACTATTGCCCAAGACATCATCTTCTTCATCATCTTGATTTATGTAGTNTATATATATAGGGTAGAAGGTATCAAGGCGAAGATAAACGAAGTTTTTCGTATTATTCAGAACAATTATTCCACTAGCTCTCTTCTACCACAAAAACCTGGCATTACCTACAGGAAAGCCCCCACCCACCATGATATATCAAACAGGAAAAACTGTCTCTCAAAACCCTCACAAATTCACCAAAACAAGGTACTTGGCCTTGTAACAAAAGCAGATGCATGTCCTGTCCAATTATAAAAACTATCAACACATTCTCCAGTGTCAACATCGACTTAACTTATACCTATGATCCAATGCTCAACATGCACATCCAAAAATTGTGTATACCCGCTTCAATGAAATGTTTGTCCTGCTTTTTACGTAGGAAAATGTATTACGCCATAAATCTGATTTAATAATCACAGAGCATCCCGTTCAGAGCCACAGTCCCCTCATCCCATAGCAAGTCATGCTCAGAGTCATTTAATGTGTTTTAATGACGTTTTCCAAGTTCAAGTAATCGGAAAACTTCCCAATACGGCTTTAGATTAGCAAATGAAGACGAGAGAGTGTGCCTATATACACATTCTCAAAGCATAGGCCTGGCATCAATTGCCAACAATAGGAGGAAGGGAATAGGGAAATCCCAATCATCTTTCTCTTCTTTTGAGTCCTTTCCGCAGTACAGTCACTCTTCACTCCTCACTGACGAAGGGCGAGGGATCCCCGAAAATTTTACTCTTTGTGATTTTTTCTTTTTGTGTGTTCACTACACTCTTTATACCCCTGTTCTTATTTACTATATATATATATAGTGAGAAGAACCAG
>KZ806949.1:500608-511808 GCA_000696205.2 Oncopeltus fasciatus
TATATATATATAATAATAACCCAGGTATTTTACTAAATCGTCGGCCAATAGGAGATATTTTTGTTCTATTGAAAAGAAGCTACAATAAATAATTAGAATAAACAAAATTAAATCGAATTACTCAAATTTTAAACTAAAAAGAAAACAAAAGTCCATTTTTATTATTAAGCAAGAAGAAGTGTCTTATCGGTTCATATCTATTGACAAGAAAATAAGCTGGTTTGAGACAGTCAATGGAATCTGCAATATCTCAAAGTTTTCATCTAGCTCTAGTAATTATGTGTCTTCAATGCTGTTTTCGATAAAGGTTGACGCTATATAACGCACGTGTTTAAACAATCCCGAGTCAAACTGACACCCTGATCACACGTTGTGCATCTGGGAATACTATATCGAGCAATCCAGGGACTTTAAACAGCCTTAGCTGCAGTTTCAGCAGTGTTGTTTTGAGAAGTATAACTGCAATTCAACTGAATATTCTATCGATTATAGTTGAAGCGTAAACTTTTCCTTCTGAAAAGGGAAGAGAACCAACTAGATATATGTGAATCTCAGTCAAACATTGATCATGCACTTAATAATACTCAAAATAATAAGTTTTTATAACGAGAGGAAAGAACAATACAATATGCACATTGGTTTCTATACTTTATTTGTAACACACAATGTTGGTTCTTACAGGTACCTTCGTGTAACTTGTATTTCATTTCATTCACATTATTATCATCTTGGTTTCTTCATAATAAGTGCCAAAAAAAAAAGTATGTAATAAATAAAATAAATTTGCACACTCTCGTTATTAGTTTTTCATTTATAAATATTCATTTTGTTGTGGTACATTATCTCACGTAAATTTTAAACAATTAATGTGAGGGAATAGAATAAAAAATCTATCTGTCCCAGCCAGGGGTCAAACCTGGATCTCTTGCTTTCCGGGCACGAATGCTACCAATTACACCACCGGGACAAGCTAGATAACTTATTAAATTCCCAGCACACTAGCGAGAGTCTAAACCTCCGAGAAAGACAAATAAATCGTCTCATACTCTCGTTATTTACTTTTTGTGCCCGGAAAGTAGGAGATTCAGGTTCGAGCCCTAGCTGGGACAGATAGATTTTTTATTATATTCCCTTGCATTTATTGATTTAAATTTACGTAGGATAATAAACCACAACAAAATTAATATTTAGGTTTTAGCATTTTAGGAAGTGGCTGGTTCTTAGAGCTTGCCTGACATCATGTACCAGAAAGTTTAGATTCAATATACATAAATTAGATTTTTTTTTTAAATTCAATACTCCTGATTATATTATTATTATGAAACTAATTTTTAAAAAATCTAAGAATTGATAATTTTAAAAAAATTATACACTTCACTCTGCCCAAGAGGAAAAGAGGAGAGGCTGCCTAGCCTTTCCAGTTATTCTTCTTAAATACATATATCTTAATAAATAAGATAAAACATAATGTATCCAATGCCAAAACTATTATCTATCTCCTACTACTATTTCTACTACTTTTTTTTTTTTAGTCATCTGCTTTACCCCCTTTCAGCAACATTTTTTTTTTCAGGGAGGTCCAGGGGTATTTCTTCAGATTTTTGAGAAATATTAATATGTGTAATACTGCACGAGGTTTTAATTAAGTAGTAATGACATACTGAACCAAGGGTAGGTAATAGTCACAAGATACACTAAGGATTTCCCGTCTTTTACTTTACTAAAAGAAGAGCATTTCAATTCAACTTGCACTTTACTAGAACAGGCTCCTCAAGATCTCATAAAGTGAAAGCCGCATTTGGGCAGCTCACTGTTGTCTAGGGTAGTTTGCTGTGCAGCCTGGGGTATTCTCCATAAAAGGCATCTGAAAAAGTTACATCTAAGGAAACAGAACTGACTGAATATATTACAGAAGCTAAATTTAAAAACAAAATTAGAGGTCACAATAATTAAACATTCAAAAAACATAAACTTCGAAGATGGTTTTCATTTAAGCCCATGGTGAATTCTGCCAAAGAATCAGAGAACAAGGAACATGCTGAAGAGCCACAGTTTGTCCAAAGAACTATTACTAGAGGGTATCACTGAAACCATCAGGTAGATAGATCAACTGCAGAACTCTGAAATGTCACATTCAGAGTTCAATATCTCCTAGACATATTCTTTGTCACCTTAGCCTTGAGAAAAAGGCAGAAAGCTTGATCATTTTATCTCAAAAGTTGTTTAAGAGAAGACAAGTGTTTTTTTTTGTTTTTTTTTTTCATTTATTGTTTATAAAATCATATTAAACAAAAATAAAAATATATTACTTTTGAGTTTGGCAAAAAAAAAAAAAAAAAAAAATTGAGAAAGCATTGAAAATGTCTCCTAAAATAATTTACAGACTTTCATGAAAATTGATAACTTCAAACAATTTTTATTACTTGTAAATTTTTAGTTTATTTTAACTATCTATTCTCTATAATTTCTTAAAGTCTGTCACTTAAAAGGAAAATATTTTTTTTAGGGTCTGCAGAGGTAATAGATACATAAAGGTTAACAAAAATATCCCCCTGCAATATATATAGAGTCAACATCTTAATCAGTTAATATAATTTTAAAGAGTGTGAATGAGAACACTGATCAGTATAGGCTTCCAATTTCCTACCCCAACTCATGAAAGATATTAATTCAAAATATATTCTAAATAAGACAATAAGAACTGTACAAAAAAGAGCTAATACAATTAAAGAACTAACAAAAAATAAAAATAAACTTACTTTATTGAAATTACTGCTACAGACCCTTTCAGAGAGTTCAAACTGGTAGAGCAGGTCTACCATCACTGATGAGAGAGCTCTGAGACTGGTGTCTACACCAATAGGAGAGAGATCAAAGAAGGCAGAGGCTTAGGATTAGATACCTTACAATATCCTCATAGCCCAACCATAGAGCCATACACAATCAAGTGAGAGATTTAGTACTAAAATATATTCTTGTAAACAGAGGGTTTATTTTAATACTCTCTATATATAAAATTACATGGAGAGCATTAAAATACTCTTGTACCTTATGAGAAACTTTGCATGGAACTATACAAAAGAAATTCTATGTAATAATAATGTAGATCATTTAATTTGTTTACATGTTTTTCTTATGACATAGTACTTCAACAGCCCTGAAGAATGGCTTACAATGTGAGCCAAAAAATTGGAAGATAATTAAAAAATATGCATTTTCTTAAATTGTATTTTTTCTATCTACTTTTACCGAAACCCAACAAATATAACATCTACTAATAATCCCTACAGTAAAAAACACTCCATTAATACAAAAGAAAGTTCCATACAAAGTGGATAACAGCTTTATAATTATTAATTAACTGCAAGTTAGCAATTATTAGTGCATAACTCAATAAATTTCTCCAATAGGTTGATAATCTTTTCAAAGAATAAACTACAAACAATTAGAGTGACCAGCTGTAATTCAATCAGAATAGGATAATCATGAAATAATCCTAACAAATTCATCATGGAAGACTTCTATGTTTGGTATACTTATTTGGAATGAGAAAAAAGTTGCTAATATTCTTATATATTAAGAGTTTTATTCACAACTTGACAGCTTATAGATATAAAACAGAGACTAAATCTTCATTATAGACTTCATTATTGTTATAATAAATAAGAGAAAAATAAAATTAAAACATAAAGTTAAAACTGAATATTGTAATAAATCATTCATATGTATTCTGTTTTGCAATATGTGGATTGAATTGAGAATTGTACTTTTGTTTTATTACAGGGTTCTTAGGCTTTTCTGATTCATCAACTACAGGAAGAAAGTCACCACGGAGTTTGGAAAACACAGCGGCTGCCCTTAGTTTTTCTTCAGTTTCTCTTTTAAGCCTTTTGGCACGAAGTTCATCTATACTGGGACTTAGTTTTGTTTTTACATTTACACTCCTGTCAGATGAAGAGGAAGAGGATGACCGATTACGTTTCCTTTTCTTTTTTTTCTTTTTACTTTTCTTTATGTTTTCTGACAGGCTCTTTTTATTCATTTTAGAAGTTAACTCAGAGGATGGTTGAGGTTTTCCCAAGGATAAATTGATCTTTGTTAGAGGGTCATGCCTTGCTTTTTTTTCAGCTGATATTTCAGGTTCATCAGCTTGTAATCTTTCGGGTACTCGATTGTACCAAGACACATTTCCAGAAACTTCGTTTGTGTCCTGGCCAAGATAGGTTAAATAACCAATTTGTTTCTCATATTTTTCTTTTTCTGCCTTTTTCTCCTGTTCATATTCAGCATTTGTTTTGACAACTTGAACATCTCCTTTCTCAAGCTCTTCAAAAAAATTAATGTGTGCATTTGATGATTCTTTTTCAGGTACCTCATTATGATCTCTTCCATCATAGACTGCTCTTGCCTTGTTTCTCAATAAGGTAGTCCTAGCTTCTTTTTCCTAAAAGAACAAACAAAAAAAAAAAAACACATAATTCCTTAAAAATTTTAAGTACTTCAAATTTCAAATCTCCTGTTCTTGTTCTATAAACAAGAAAGTCCCATAACAGTTAAAATAAGAAGAAATATTTTTTTATTAATCTTCATTGAATAAGTACCAATAAAATGTAACTCACAGCAAGCTCTATTCTCTTTTGTTTTTTCTTTTCTTCTTCAGCTGCTTGGGCCTCATCTCTGCGGACCCGTGCAATATTCTCCTTTGTCCTTACATGCCATCTAAAAAATAAATAAATAAGTGAATAAAAAGGTACAATATGAATTACTTTTGGGAAACAGTGTTTTGACACACAGATTAACTATTCTGCAAAATAGAATAATTTTCCAAATTTTTATAAGCTACAGTGCAATTTTTGTGTGTTGCTGGTATCAGAGATTTTCATTTTCATAAGCTTAAAATTATTTTAAAAACAGGCATTTTATAGAATGTAGTTTCATTTTTCAAATGAAGTTTTCACCATAGTTTGGATGGGATTATTCATCAAAAATAAAGAATACCTAATTTAATAACTAAATTAAATTAAAATAAATTTAAGTCTTTATTTTGAAATATCAATTTCTTTTTTAAGGCAGATCTGTAGTGATTTCAGCTGACATAACTGTTTTATACATTACACAAAATATATTTTAATTGGGGACTGGAATTTAACAAAAAATACCAATGAATGTTGGAACTTTATATATCACAAATAAATAAATATACTAGGTTCTTTTAGACAATTTTTGAAATATTGAATTTCTTTTTCAAGGCTGCCTTATGAATTCCAGCAGACTCGTGACTGTTTCATACTGTTCTATACACTCCACAAGATTTTATAACTTGAATTTTGAGTAAAATATCAATGAAAATATAAGATCCAGTTATCTGTCAAAAATGAATAATTACATTGGTATTTTTATTCAATATTATGAAATATTTATTCTTTTTAAGGATGGCTGCATTTGCTCTTTTATGCCCTTAATAGTAGATCATGAATGCTGATGAAACCAATCTAGATTTATTTTTTAGAAATCGTAGAGTTTAAAACTGTTTTGGTTACAAATTAGTTTTTTATTCTAAAGCTACTAAGACAGAATTCCTGACAATCCTCTCCTCATAAAACTCGAAGGTCAACTAATTTATCTCCATTTCCCTTATCTCATGGTTTAACCAAAAACCGATAAAAAATAAATAATTTTTCTCTGCTATTATGTCATATAGAAAATTTCTCTGAAATGGTAGAACTAATCCTAATGAAATCTAATATTTAAGTTCTATTTGATCCAACAAAGTAACTAATCTCATATGTGCTTGATCCAACAACAGCAGGGGTGTTAAATTGAAGATAAACATTAAAATTGCTCAACTTAACACTAGTACAATTTTCAGGAGGGGTTGAACTTCAATTTAGTTGTTTCCCTAATGATCTAGAGATCATATGAATAGATGATTTTTTTTTTGTGCACCATAAGATACAAAAACCACATTTTGTTGAGTAAATTGAAAGATACAGAAACAATTTTATTAGAATTGTGCATATGCCAATCCGCAAGGTAGATTTACAAAGTTTAATTGAGGGCTAAAAAAAGCTATTTCAATTTTATATTTCTTCAGAGGTTGGGGTAGATTATTGAACAACAGTAAGGGATCCTGTTTTGTTTTGACCAGGTTAGTGGAAAGTTGGCACTGCTACCGGGGCCCTCCCTAGGTCCTCTAGGGAGAAGGGGCGGAAGAGCCAGAAGTTGGGTTAGTGGCAGCTTTTCATAGGAATTCTCAATATTAGAGGCCCATTCACCCAAAAAGAACAAAAATGAGGAAGAAAAAGAAACTTATGATAATCTCAGAAGAACTTGTGAACAGATTCCCAGATATGATGCTACTTTAATACTTGGAGACTTCATTACTCAGATTGATAAAGATAATTTTTTGAGCAAGGTAGCTGGTAAATTTATATTTTTGACTAATTTAATTCACCTGGCACAATTTGCTGTATAACATGAAAATTAAAAGTACTGCCTTTCAGTGTAAGATAATTTACCTAGGAACATGGAAAAAGTTAAATGGAGGAATAAACCAAATAGATTCATAAAAGTGACAGTGAAAAATGCTATGAAAATAACTTAATGTATAGACTTAAACACAGGCATTTCATCTTGTTAACAGAACCCAATTAACTATGGCCCTAAAAGATTTTTACATGCCTAACAAACTTATTAATTTTATCAAGATGATGACCCTGTTTCGAATGTAGGCCCAAGTGTTTATTAGTAAACAAACAAGTGAAAGTTTATATTTAATAATGGCTTAAGGTAAAGCAACGCTATCTTATTTAATAAATGAAAAAAAACAACTCTAAATCAGCTCTAGTGTACTGAATACATCATAGGGATAAGTGTGAAACTTTAATCAAACTGGGAGATAATTATTATAATCCAGAGTGCAAGTATATTTGATCCCCAAGGGAGTTTAAAATATAATCTGAATACACAACTTCCAATTAACACCAATACTAATTATTTGCAATATGAGGTAAAATCAACACTCTTTGTCATGCATGTAAAATCTTGTCAATTTAGAATCAAGGCACAATTAAGCTACCACTGCAATAATTTATGAGTATAATTTACAATCGATTGAAAAGAAGAAAATAAAAATAATCTATATATGAAAAAAAAATATAAAGTTCATGTCTCACCTTTTCTTAGGTAAAATATTCATATTACTTCAAAATATTTACATCAGACTAAAAATTAAACCTTCCCTCATCTTTTCCAAAGAGGTTCAGTAAAGATAAAATGAGAATATTAAATTTATCATCATGGTTTGTCATCAACAAACCAACTCTGTTAGTTCATTATATTAAAAACATACTAGAGAATCTAAAAGTAATTGACGGGCATCAACAGATTTATTCAAAATCCCTCACTTTATTTTTGAGCAGAGGTTGAAGAGCTCATTTCTCTCTCTCTCTCTCTTTACGTTTTTTTTTCTTTCGGTTTGCCTTTTAGCCTTGGGGACTTTTCTTAAGTTAAGCCCCATTCTATACATTCTATATTAGATCCAAGCACTTCTCAGGAGAAAAAGGAAAGCCTTCGAGGTGGACTGATCTTAATTCTTTGTGCACTTGGTTCTGACGGGACTTTTGATCCTGAAAAGGGTATTCTATAAATAAACTCCTATCTTATATTAGCTACGAATTTTTACTATACATATATTTTTTTTCCTCTCGATCAGTCCACAGTCAGCCTTAGCGAGTATAATTTACTCTCATAACCTTTTACAGTTTTTAAGATCAAATTACTAATTTAATTTTATCAAAGTCTGTATTTATTTTAAGGATGTAAAGTTAGCACTGCTCGAAACAGGCTATTTCTTAATGTCAACCTCTATAACTTATCTTTAAAACTTCTTTGGTGACAACTCTCTGATACGAACCTTTCATGATTGTAACAGTGCTAAATTTGAATTAAAAGTTGTCATTGTTTGGTTTATGATATTTAGCCACTACCCTTAACTTTTATATGAAAGATGCCAAAATAATAAAAATGAGAATTAATTACTAAAATGTATCAACCACTCTATCCTTTTGTGAGATCATTTATCTCTTTTCAAAATTGTAAGTGCCAAAATTTAGTTTGTCTGTTTCTACAAAGGAGATTAACTACTAGAGGGCTTTTCAATGATGGAGCCCAAAAGTTTGACTTTCTTCATATAAAAAAAATTAAAGACCTTAAACATAATCAGTTGCATTTAGGTGTTTCTGTAAATACAAAAGATAGATCAGAAAAGTCTTTAATATTTAATAAAAATACTGATACCTTTGGAACACTAAGTTCTGATCGGTGAGTAGCTTCTTATTTTTTATTTTATTATTGATTTATTTTGTTCACTTTCTACTTTCACTGACTGGGAAGTTTATCCTGTATCTACATACACTGAAATAAGAATATTTCAAATTCTTGAGTTGTGTGTAATTATTTCCATTTATTACACATTTGTGGTTGACAATTTCAGTATCATACAGGAAGCTGTTGAAGAAAATCAATTCTTTACAGGCTAATAGTTATCGTGTGTATTGTATATAAATATCAAACTTTTTTCTATCTCATAAGATGTGTATAGCTTCATAGAATTTCCTTTTTCTTTTATTGCCTTTGTGTGCTTAATTAATTAATACCTATTGTGTGATCTGTGTCCTTCACATATCTGACCAGAGAGGTAGTTTTTTTAATTTAATCTCGGTTTTTCTGAAGCCAAATTCTTGATGAAATTTGGCATATCTCTTTTAAATGCACAATGAAAGGCTGAGTTTGTTATTTAGAAAAAGCAGATGAACAGGGAAGGGAGATTAATTTGTATCTTAAGTGCGAGTAAAAAAAATTTTTTTTTTTTTTGCAATGGGCACAATATTCAAGTTATTAATCTTAACATGGATTCTTTTATTGATGAAATAAATACTTTTAGAGTTTCACAACATTATTGAACCATTAGTAGTGTGATTTATCTGAACCCTCAATTTTAATTTTATTATTAAATTAATTTAATAGATTAAGATAGCCACACTCAATTGTTTATCTTAAAAAAATTGACAAGTTTACTTTAAATGCACTGGCTGAGTTAGTTATTCTGGAAAGCCTGAGAAATATGAGTAGGTGATTTCTTGGAAATTCAATCATGAATAAAAACTTTTTTTTTTGTGTGTGTGTGTGTGTGTGTGTGAACTGTTAAGATTAGGAGTTTACCTGAACCTCAGCTGACCTAGTACCCCCTCAGATTTATTTCAATTGAATTATATCTATTCTTATTAAAATGAATAAATAAAAGTTTATTAAAAAACGCCAAAATTCTCAATGACAAAGTCACTATATATCCAACTAGTGACCCTAATTGGGTCCATAACATCTCCTCCGTAGATATACCCCTTCCTGTTCAGAAAATATTATCTCTAGGTCCTAATTTCTCAGTTCCTCCTCAAGATTCTAAATCAAATATTCCGAAATTAATAGTTGATTTAGAATCCATTTATAGAGATTCCCGTCAATCTGTTAGTGAAGACGAGAGAGAATTGTCACGTTTTAGAGTAAGTAATATTATCACCAACCACCTACATTCCTTCAAACCTGAAGACTCCCTTCTATCCTTCGAATTCTCCTCAGATCTCAAAGCGACCCGGAAATTTCAAAAAACCTTAACAACGATATCATTATTACTAGAGCCGATAAAAGAAATAAAACGGTCATTATGGACAGAAATTAGTATAATAACAAAATGCTCAATTTACTTTCAGACAAAACCACATACACACCCACCCACAACAACAAAGACCCCACACCAACACTCATTAAAACGTTCAATAACCAGATAAGAAAACTACGTGACGAAACACACATAGACAAATATCAATATTACAACCTGATTTCATATAATTCTCTAGCACCTAGATGTTACGGCCTTCCCAAAATATACAAACCAGATAATCCCCTTCGCCCCATTGTCTTTAATATTAAGTCTCCGGCATCTAAGCTCAGCAAATTTCTCCTTCCATCCTTACAAATTCTGAGCCGACAAAACCACTATGACATTAAAAACTCATTTGATCTGAAAACACAGCTTGACTCTTTAATTATACCTAAAGGATACATTCTTTGCTCCTTAGACAAATCTCTCCAAATAAGTGATAAAAATTGGAATACTATCCTTGACCATACTACACTATCCCGGTCGGCTTATCTTGAGTCCCTTTCCCTTTGTTGTACTTCCGGGTATATCCTATACCAAGGTAAATACTACAACCAGATTAACAGTCTGGCTATGGGAAATAACCTTGCTCCCGATATTTCAAACATCACCCTTAACGACCTCCTCGACTCTATCCTTCCCCCGTTACACAACGACATTTTCTTCCTTAAAAAATATGTCGACGACCTTTTTCTCATCCTCAATTCCGAAAAAATCCCCCAGATCCTTACTGCATTTAGTTCATACCACCCTCGTCTGAAATTTACCATAGAAAAGGAATCGGATTATCAACATCCCTTTCTTGACACCCTTATCATCCTGAACACCAATGGCTCCATCTCCACTAACTGGTATACCAAGCACACATACTCAGGTCGTCTCCTCCATTTTAACTCATCTCACCCTCATCATCAAAAAATTAATGTGGCCAAAACCCTCATCTACAGATCACTAACACTCTCTGACAAGATTTTCCACAGAAAAAATATTAAACGTGTTACTGACATCCTCCTGTCCAATGGTTTTCCTACTCACACCATTAAAAAACTTGTTAAGGAATTTTATATTTCCACTTCTCCAACTATCCCCCTCCCCCAAAATAACGACCTCTTCCTTATATTTCAAAACTGTCTGAAAATATTAAGAAATCTCTCAGAAAAACTTTTCCTAACCTCAAGCTTTCTTTTTCCACCAACAACAAGTTAAAATCTATTTACACCATCCTCAAAGACCCCATCCCCCTTCCTAACAGAACTAATGTTGTCTATAAAATTCCCTGTTCCACACCGAATTGCCAAGGTTCTTACATTGGACAAACAAAAAACTCGATTTCCCGCAGAATTAATAACCATAAAAATGACATAAAGAATAAACTAATAAAAACTGCCCTCACTAAACATGTTTTTCATGAAGCACACACATTTGACTTCGATAGCTTAACCATTCTTTCCACTGAACCCTATCAACACAAACGTCTTTTGT
>KZ806949.1:527080-538774 GCA_000696205.2 Oncopeltus fasciatus
TATATATATAATTTCTTTAATCTAAGCATTTGCGATTATTCTGAGGGTTTTGTATTGAAAGGACTGGATTCTTTTTAAATGTTGGAAGGCTTGACGGCACCCTAAATTTCTACACCGTATGTCCAGATGGGTCATAGTAAGATCTTGTAGAGGGCCAGTTCCTCAAAGACCTGGGTCACCGTTTTCTTGCCAGTGAAGACTACTATGTGAAACGCAATGGGGACCAAGAACAACCAACTCTCATGGCCATGCTGTATATAATTTGGCATCCCAAAACATCACCACAATTAGTCCTTCCTCTCCCATCTATTCATCTATTGGCAATCTGACATGAACCATATTCCTCATATCCTTGATTTCTTCATTTGCAGAAACCATACTCCTCTTCATCATTCCACTTTGAACTTAAACGAGCTTTCTTCTGATCACAGTCCAGTTCTCCTAATGTTATCCTTGACTCCTGTTCCAAAAAAATTACCTCTCTCCCTCATCAATGGACCAGTCGACTGGGCCTTGTTTAGTACTCTCATAGAAGAGTCATTTGACCTTGGAATTTCTCTGAAGACCTCTGACAAACTTGATGATGCTGTACATTCCTGTACCATAAATCTTCAGCAATTCATTTGTATGGCTAATCTCAAACCAAAATTTACCAAATACACTTCTGAGTCCCAAAAACCACTCCCAGATTTGCTTAAAAAGCTGATCATAGCCGCTCAAGGGCAATTGTTCCAAAAATGTAGACAACCCACAGATTTCAAAGACTTGAATCATCTTTCTAGGCTTTTTTTTAAAAAATGAGGTGCTTTATGAAATGAGGCCTTTAATACCCTCTCTGTCTACCCTCTCAGCAAGAGACAAATCCCACTGAACTGCTACTCGCAGAATCCTTAGGAGCCTTGAAGCTTCTACTTCCTTGCATTGAAGAGATAGTTCCTGGGCCTCTTCTGACAAATTTAAGGCTGAAATGTTTGCTCCACCACTCAAGCAAACATTTACTCCTCATTAGATCCCTTAGACCTGTCCAATGCCATGGAGACAGGAGTTTCTGAACATGTCATTACCTATGTACTACCCATTTCTCACTCCTTTGGAAATATTCTGGCATAATAGTATTTCCTAAACCTGTTAAATCACCATATAACCCATCATCCTACCATCCTCTCAGTCTCTTTCCTGCACTCTCAAGAACTCAATCGACGACATGGAATCCTATATAGACTTTCATGAAAATGAACTCCACTCTTACAATTTAAAAAAAAAATGAAATATCCCATTTTGTGTTAAATGTAAAAATAAGGATTGATTTTGATGTAAGTTCTTCCTGTGTTTTGTACTTTTTAGAATAGATCACACAATTTTGTGAAATGGCGCCTGTAGAAATCGGCTTAGTTGAAGTAAATAATATATGCATTTTTAAAAATAATCTGGAATAATTAAATAACATTGCTCTTTAAGTAAGCAGTTGTTCTTTAATTGTAATTAAATGTAATACTTCTATAATTTCATTAAATTATTCTGGTGTAAGTTATCTTACAAATAAAAAGAGATTAACGGCAATTATTAGCCATTCAATAGGAATTAATAGTTTTGCCTACTCTACTTAAAAACGGCATTAACCCAAAATTAATTAATGGTTGATTGAAATAAATTAATTTGGAGACTAGTGGCCTTTTGGAGAAAAGACCTATTTCCTGTAAAGTATGCAAAGTTTTTCAATAACCTATAATATACTCTTCATCGTCATCATAAACTATAAGAAAGACAATAATTAATCTGTGCATTAATTGTAAAACAAAATAAATAAATTTTTCCGAGTATTATTTAAAAGGGTTGATGATTCTTCCTTTTAAGGGCGATAGTTATAATATCAAAAGGTTTGAAGCAGTTGAAGTGGTCAGAAAAGTAGAGGTCAAAGTTTCATAATGAGCAAGGTGGTTTATGTTATATAGTTCATTAATTATACCTAGAGCACTTCATATGTCAATTGAAAGTCTCAGCTTTGCTGCTCTGCACAATCAATCTCTAATTTTTTTTATTTTTAATGAATATTCACAAATATAGGTAGCACCTTCATATATATATAATACATTATAGTACATAATATATATCGAATGTCCTCCATGAGATCGCCAAAACACAATACACCCCTAACCTATATATATATATATAGGTTGGGGGTAAAATAAATTTTGTTTACATTAAATTTTTGAAGCAAATTTATTTATATCAAATTAAAATTCTCATCAATGATAAATATAACTTTTTGATCAATGACCTTTTGCTACTTTTGTGGTTATGCAATGTATATATCATTATAGAAGTTTTGAAATTTCTGAGTAAAAGCTGAACCAACTGATTTGTATAAGCCTCTTTACATCATTGCATTTGTTGTCTGCTAAACTCTTATAAGCCGCTTTACATCATTAAAAGAGTTTAGCAGACAACAAAAAAAAAGAAGAAAAAAAGGCAGTCAGATGCGGCTAAGTCTGAGCTGTATGGTTGATCAATACATACATCAATACTTCCTAGTTATCAATTCTGGCAGCTTTCTTAAATCGCCTGTTTCAACCACATAAATTTATGACCTTAGAGAATTGAATTAATGTTTTGGCCAGGTGTGAACTGATCATTATAAACAATCCTTTCATAACCCACCAAACACTCAATTTCTCCTTACCCTAGTAAGTGATGCCAACATCAATCCAGTTTTTGCCACTAATTTTGAAGCCTTAACCTTGAATATTTTTGTACATTATTGTCATATGTGATTCTTTTTATCATCTGTAATTAAGCATTTCAAAATTTTAAATTTTGTTAGGATTTCATTTAATTTCATCTCTGATTCATAAATAGAAACTTGGTTCATTACTTTTTTTCCTGCTGCTTCATGTGGGACCCAAGTATTTAGCTTCTTTTGATATTCATTTATGTTAATGATTAAATACAGTTTTATGGTCGGTGTTTAATTCTTAAGCAATGGCATAAGATGAAATGTCATTCTGCTTCAATTGTTTGAAAAATTTCATTGACTTTTTTTAAATCTACCAAAACTGTCTTTATAAATAGAGCGTCCTCTATTCTACGAAAGAGCTTTGACCTTTCAAATGCTTCATAGTATATCTTCACTGAATAAGAATTAAGCCACCTATTCTGATAATAATAAAATGAAATTATTTTTTCCACCAAAACAACTAACCAATATTAGCTACTAACCTTTGTACTTATTTTATTTTGCAAACATTTTATTGGGGAAGCTTCTTCAGCTCCAGCATCTGATGTCTGATTATGTTTATTTTCCTTATCACGTTTTCTTGCATTAGTAAAACTCTTGCATTATTTGAGAAATTGATGGTTGTCGTCTTAACACATTCTTTCAAAATATGAAGACAATAATCAGAGCATTTCAAATATAGGCAAAATAAATTATCCAAAAGGAGTTCATAATCTTCTGTCTCGTGATTCAATAATTTTTAGTTTCCTACATACTCTGCTAATTAGAAGTTTTGATTTCAGTCATGATTTTGGCAGCTTTGTATCTAATTCATTTTCATTAATTAAAACACCTAACTAGACTTTTTTTTTTCTGGTTAAACATAGTCATATGCTCAAAACTTTTATTTTATGTTTCCTGATTCTTAAAATGTGGTTATCAAAAGCTTTTTGGTTACTTCAAGATACTACATTTTATTTATTTTATATATCCTTTTATAGTTTAAACAATATAGCATAATCACAGTAATTAACACATGTTTCAATGAATAAAAATCAAAATTTTTTCACATAAAATTTTAAATTAGTAATAAATATTTATTTGGTTTTTAAATTTATTGGTGTAATAATAAAAATTTCAGTCTAACCTCTATTTAAAAGTAAGTAAAATTACTAATAAGTGCTGATTTCATGAAGGACTTACATAACTCATACTTTTATATTTCATGACCTTTATGACCATGTTTTTCTACTGTCATGTACACTCTCCACCACACACTTCTACTGACCTGGACACTTCAGAAATTTATTCCACACCATAGTAATTAAAATCCATGGTGACTTTTATGGTTTTGACTCCAAGGCCCATTCTGAATGATGTATTACACCCTGACCCCAACTTCAACTTTTGTTTTGCCAAATACATCTTGTATCTCATGACTGTGGCTTACTTAGTATTTTATAGTATGAAGATCCTTCGCTTTCCCTACTAACTTATTTTTTAGCTCTTGTCACTTATCTTCACCTCCATTAAAACTCTAATAAAATAAAATAGAGGGCCTTAGCCACCCTTTCACTTTGAAGTCTTTTCAGATCTTTATTGATGACATCATTTCTAGTGCTGACTCAGTTGAAGATGCACCAATTTTCTTCAACGACCTAACTTCCTTCTAAAGAAGCTTGTTTCTTAAAAAATGTGCTGCTCACTGCACATCCTTACTGCATGGAATTTTCTTTGACAGCTTTTTTTTCTTCAGGATCTCTATATGTCTCATAACAAACTAGCTCTTACCTGAAATAATTATTCTAGATTATGTAATTAATAACTATAAGGCTTAATTTCATATCTATTTTTGTCTTGTATTCCTACTTTGATTCTTGTCTAAAAGATCTACTATTTCATATATCTTTAAATTCTATGAATCTATGATATCCAGCATATGATTATTATACATAAAATAAAAAAAGCTTTGTTATTTAAAAAAAAAAATGAAAAATTAGGAGTAGTTTACGTGTCAAGAAAAATTGAAATACTAATATTCATTAACTATGANACAGAATTAATCAATTTAATATTTTAAAAAATTATATGTTTAAATGTGTATACTTTTTTTCTCTATAGGATGTTCTAAACTTGATGAAGAGTGAGAGGATAGTTCCAAATATTATGACTTTTGGGGTCCTTGCCATGGGCTGTAATACTTATGAATCTTCCAAGAAATTAATTAAAGACATTGATGAATTTGGATATAGGTAAGTCTCCATAACCATGAAAGAAAGAAAAAAAAAAACAGTAGGCCTCAGCTATATACTGATTATATTATTTTTCTTTTGAATGTGGTCATAAATAACTTCATGTAAATCATTATTTTTGTAATATTTATTAATTTAATGAATGTTAAACAAATTAATATGATAAAAACTATATGTATTAATGTTCAAATAGAGAGTTTTGTTGACTGGAGATATTATTATTAGATGTTTTTTTTGTTGGGGTTCGGTCAAGGTAGATCCAAAAAATACCAATTTAAAAAAAAAAAAGTGTATTTTTTAAAAATTATCTGCTGACGTTTCGGCTTACATTGTAAGCCATCTTCAGGGCTATCATGAAGACGAGAGAGACATCCTGTCCCTAAGTTCACATTTTCATGACTGAGTGATTTCATGATTATTTTTGCCTATGTGAAAAATGTGTATGAAATGAAGTGCAAATGTATTCTGTACATTGCTGAGGCTTGCTCTCTCTCTCTCTTTCTCTATACATACATACATATATATATATATAGCAAGAGAGAGAGAGAGTTTTTAGGTTATTGAGGATGTTGGTCATATTATTTTGTACAATAATTTGTTTAGGCCAATTTTCAAGAATACATTTTCTCTTCTTTTGGGCTGAAATTACACACAAGCAATTTTTTTTAATGATTTTTATATGAATACTAATTATAAAATCTATAAAGCTATTATGTAACATTTCTATTTATCATATATAAGGAATCTGACATTTTTTTCATTATTATTAAAAAGTCATGGTAAGTTGACTGAAATTTCAAAATATTAGTGAGTCTTGGTGAGTTAACTAAGATTTGAAAGTAATAATAATAATTATTATTAGATAATTAGTAATGTTAGATTACTTATATATGTTAACATTATTTATAATTCACACTTCTGAATATTATAGATTGGAATGAACAGACACAAATGTGGTACTTAATAAGACAGAAAATGATATGCAAAATAAACTGAAAATGAAACTTTTTATATGTTTAATAGTGTGCATTGTATTTCAGCCCTGATGATGACTTATGAGTTAAGTCAAAAATTTGGCAATAATAAAATAGAACGATTACACAATAATTTTGGAGCATTTTATTTTCTCATTCTGGCTGAATCCCTGATTATTTCTCACACACTTTACTGATGAAACGTTTCTACGATCAAATAAAGTATGACTAATGTCTGTCTTGAGTCACTCAAATTATTAACAGCTGTACTAGTGGATCTAACTTTTTATGATTATCATATGAGACTTGCTAAAGTCACAAAATATCCAGCCAACAAAATTTTCTCATATACAAGATGCAAAACTTGAAAGTGATGTATCTTTCTATTCTAATTCCATTATTGATTTCATTTTTAAATAACTAAATAAAACATTTAAAAAAAAAAAAAAACTTTTTTTTCTTCTTCTGTTTTTTTCTATTTAGATTTTTATTTGTTTAAGTAAACTTTCAATTTGTTAAATTCAAATTTGTTGTGAAGATATTTATTTGTTTTTGAAGTTATGTGTTATAATTACAACTTAAAAGAATAATTTTATTTACATCTCAGGTGAGTCTGTTAGTTATAAAATGTTATTTATCTGTCTTTCTTTCCTATTTGTCATTAGAATACTAATTATCTCAAAATGATTTTATCTATCTTACATCTGAACTTCAAACATTTTATTTAAAAAAATATCCTATACATTTATAAACTATAATATTATAAAATTTAGATAAGATTTTCGACAAAGAGTATTTTATATCCTTTGATAGTGTATGACAGTTGCAAATTATTGTTATGTATTATTTCTAAGGTGTGTTCATGTGGTAGTACAAGATCTCATAGGTCCTCCACCAAAGTTTTTCCCATATTCTCTTTCAATTAGTGTTTGCTCACAGTGGAGTTATGCAGAATATACTCTGCAGTAGTATTACTGCAGCTTTCTAACAAAAACTCAGCTTTGATGATGGGGACTTTTATTGTATTTTCACTGAAGAGGGTCTGAGTAAGAAATCTCTTCAGTACTCTGGAGGACTAAAACACAGGACCGAGGAACCAAGTCACCTTTATAGTACCTACAAGACTGTCACGGATATCTTGATTGATGTATAGTAACCTGTTAAGACAGAACACAAGACTGAAAACCCACACAGACTTATTTGGGAAAACAAACAGATATGATTATCTAACAGAAATAATAATTAAAATAATACCTAGTTCAAGCACAAAAATGTCACTGGCATTAATAGCCATCAGGCTGCCATACCTTATAAATAAAATAAAAAAAACATATTTCTGCTTTAGTAATCTATTTCTCCTCTCTCTCTTCTTAAGCTACTCTCTAACACTTTTAGTTATTAATGATTTCCTTCACTAATCTTCATTTCAAACTAATTTATTAAAACTCCAAATATATAGGAAGGGTCCAGATATGAAGGATCCCCATCTTCCTCTTTAGGTGAAGGAACAGGCCTTCCAAATAAATAAAAAAAATCCTTCTGTATGACAAAATGAATGAATGGTCCAGAACTATCCAGTATATTACATTAAAATTTATTACAGCTAGATTTTACTTAAAGTTCTAAACTATTCTTTTTGTTAGGTACATGTGCGACAAGACATAAGTAAGCTATCACTATTCAATTCCTTGGGGTAACTTTTCCTTTCTTGTTCTTTCAATTTCTGAAAACATCTATTTATGACACTTATTAAAACATTTAAATTCAAATTTCTTGTTTTTCCCTTTACTCTAGGAGACTTCCTATCTGATCTGCTTTTCTTTCTTTATAACATTTTATATCTAGGTGCAGGAAAAATCTAGAGCTCCACAGACTTACCTTCCACTACCTAGATAACAATTTGTCCAGAATTCCAATATTTAAAGGTGGGGTATGGAAGATGGGATCTCAGTATCAATTTTAATACTGAACAGTATTAAAGGATGACTGAACAGTCATTGAAGGATGTTAAAATAGTTGTGAATCAAAGAACAAAAATTTACTTCTATATAATTTCTGGCTGGTGGAGATTCTCAATCAAAGGTGGGTGAAATAATCTGTAATGGCCCAAATAAACTCTGAAGGTTTATGACCATTTCTTATTTATTCCGCCCACCTTTAATAAAAAATTAAGTTTGAATGAAATACTCTTTTTTATTAAAATGAAATGGCCTTTCAAAAAGAATTTTTTTTTTCAAATCAAAGTATTTGATACCCAAAGTATAAAAGTAAATATCTTTAAATTTATCTATATCAGACACACATATTTATAATTTACTTACCTTCATATCTCAACTATTTTTAGTTATGTGTAATTAAATTTTTTATAATTTTATGATCTCATGGAATATGATTTTTTATATTTTTCACTATTGATTTTGTTTTCTGGAAAATATATTAACCTTTTTTTCAGAGTGAATAATCCAATTTTGACTGTCTTTTTGAATCGTGCTAAAGTGAGTCTAAATGTTGATTTAGTCATATTCACAATTCATACTCTTCTCTCCGAAGTGGGCAGTCCTGATCCAAAGTTCTATAATGAACTCAAACATTTTAGAGATGCTGTTTTTAATAATTATGACCTTAAGGTAAATATTTTTAGAGTTAGTCAATATGTTCATAATTGTATATGCATTAAAATAATAATAGAAAATAATTAAATGGAAGCTGTTCATTATTATTAACAATGAAGAATTTTTATTAATATTGTGGTGAAAAATGAAAATAAGATTTAAAAAAAATATATATATTTTTTATTGTGGTATATTATCCCACGCAAATTTTAAACGATTAAATGCTATGGAATATAATAAGAAATCTAACTACGGGCCCTGGCTGCGACGGTTAGATTTTGTATTCTATTCCATAGCGTTTTATTGTTTAAGATTTTTAAAATTTTCACTCTTTCTGATCTAATTAAAATTGTGTGTGTGAGAGTATTTATGTTGTTTATAAATAAGGGTAGTATGTACAAAATTTTGTGTTGATTGTCCCAACACCTAGCAGATGAGGAAAGAGTGTTGTAAGAAAGAGGTTGGAAAGCAAGTAGTCGAATTGTTACTTCTCTGGTGATGCTTTTTGTGGGACTAATTCTGAGGGGTTCTGCAGCAATTCTACTGGTTGGTTGGTTTTTTTGTTTGTTCAAAAAGTTCTTTGCTTTACAAAATCTGGAGTCCTTCTTTTCTCTTGAACTTTTATTATTTATTATTAGATGTTTTTTAGTTGGGTTTCGGTCAAGGTAGATCCAAAAAAAAATACAAATTTAAAACAATTTGTAATATGCCAATGTGTTGGCAGATAATTTTAAAAATACCCTTTTTTTTTTTTTATAATTTGTGTTTTTTTGGATCTACCTTGACCAAACTCCAACAAAAAAACATCTAATAATAATATCTACAGTAAAAAAAAAAAAAAATCTTCATTTGAATTCTATTATTTATATTTAAGTACAAGCAAATGGTCAAAAAATATAAAAGCACTATTTTTTGTACAAAACTTTATTTTGTTCTTCTAGTTTCCCGTCTAATACAGACACCTCATCAGGAACTTAATATATAATTTTGTAAATAAAAAAATTACAAATTAAAATCAGAATCTTATGTCATCCTGAAGTTGGTGACGTACTCTTGGTGTCAGAAGGGGAGATGCCCTCCCCCCTTCCACAAAAACTGGGCCAGTTCAATAAAAGGTTCAAAAAAGAAAAAGAAAAACAAGTAGTTAAAAGACTAAGCTATGCCATTTTGATGTTACAAAATGTATAGCAGTTTCGATCCATCTAGTGCAATATTTTCCATCAACAAAGATTTTTGTATTGCATCTCCTTTCAACCAAAGATATACTTTCTCCATCTATTGTACCTGTAACTAAAAACTGTATGACTATCCCAGCTTTATACGCTTTTTAAATGCATGATTCAAAGATTTTTGCATAACTATTTACTTAACCACTCTGCAATATTAAATTTTCAATCTTCAGAACAATAAAAATTATATCTTCCTAGTTATGTTTCTAATGATAATTTTATTTTACATTTGAATATCATAATTTGTTTCTTTATACCTAGATAAATTTTGTGAAGCAGAAGCTGAATTATTTAAAAACATATTTGCATTTTGAAAAATAACTTGAATAGATTAAGGAGGCTGTCACATTCCATTTTAAATTATAGATTTGACTATTATTGTCTCATTTTTCAGGAAATTGGTAAACCATATATAAAGTATATAGATACCCCTGGCTTCTCAGAGAAGTTTTCAAAATTCATGAATTTAGCAGAAAAACTTGAAGAAAAAATAAAGGATCCCTCAGCTGTTCATCCATGGGAGCAATATAAAATATCTAAAAAGATCTGAATAGAATATGGGTGACTGGAACAGAAGTGGCACATACCTATTTTTTTAAATTTTTATTTTATTTTTCCCTCAGTAATTTATAGGGGTTTTAGTTTTCCATTTTATTTTCAGTATGGAGATAATTTTATTGATGCTAAATCTCAATATTTCCTTCATTTATAATGTAAATTCCTACATCCTAATTAAGCCAGAATAGTCAAAGCAATTATTTCAATGATAAATGTGAAATAAGTTTTGAGTGTAGCTTTGGTCATTTTTATGTTAATTGCAGTAATTAGACCCTCTTACACTGCAGGAAACACAACAGAACAAGAGATAGTGTCTTGCCATATCCTATTTTGTCATCTTGCCTTGGGAATGGTCTCTGAGAGACAACTCTTCCTCCACACCATCAACCATAACATTATATCGTGTAATCTTCAATTTTCAAAATCAATATCCATATTACAATAATAAAATATTTATCTGTAAAATTGAAATCTTTCATGTCTTATTCATTATTTTATCTAAATTATATTATTTTAAAGTACATATTGAGTCATTATTACCAGAATAAATATATGTTATGTAAAATAAACAAAAATTTTTTACCCTTAACTTTGTATAAGCATTATTCATTTTTTTTCCTTCACTTTCATAAATAATTATGATTTGAATTATTTTTATAAGAAATATATTGTATTAGGTGAAACCTTTTTCTATTTTCTTTTTTTAGCAGCAGAATATTTATTACAAAAAATATAATTATAAAAATAATTCCAAATTCAAGAAAAAAAAAAAAACAATTTGTATTATTTGTGGAACTCCTTAAAACAATCTTCCACAAAAAGGCTTCTCTTTACAAGCTAGAGAGAAATAATGTGTAAACNTTATTTACATATATTTAATTATAAAAATTTTGATAAAAATTGATTGATTTAAGAACTGGAAATGAATTATCCTACTGTTTATAATGCAAATTATAAAATCATTATAGGAATATTTCTAGATTAATTTGGGCATGTAACAAAGCAAATATAAAAAACAATGTTTTAATATGAAACTTATAATTAATACAGTGAAGATGAGAGTTATCAATCAAAGGAGAAATAAATCTTCTTCTTTTTTTTTATAATGCAGTGTTTAAAAATAACATCAATTTGTCTATGTGGATTCACCGAATAGCATCTATAAATGAGACAATAGTCAAAAAGATTCTAAGGTATACTGTCCATTGTTATGTTTAATGTGTCAATTTTTTTAGAGGTTTCAGTGAGAGGATGATAGAGAAGATTACTAAAAAGTTGTAGGATCTCATATTATTTTTCTTATTGAAAAATATTCAATTGTTAACAGTAAGAATTTATTTAGAAAATTTTAGGATA
>KZ806949.1:543812-586332 GCA_000696205.2 Oncopeltus fasciatus
CTTGACGGTTGGAGCAAGATCGCCATAAGTCTCAACAAAAATTCGATGACATTCAGATGCCTTTTTCTTTTGATTAAATAAGAAAATCATGACATGCCGCAAATGCTCTTTATTTGGTTTAAAATTAGACATTTTTAACACCAAAGAAAGGTATGATACGTCCGCGTAAATGACTTAAAAACAACTGACTTTTGTAAACAAATGACTAACAAACAAAATAGCGTTTAGAGATAAGCAAATCCTTTAATAGGCTAAGAGCGCATTCTATTGGAATTAAAACGACATTTTAAACTTGCATACCTGGTATATCAAATTATTGAAGCTACATTAATAATACTGAATTAGTAAATTGTTTTTTGTTTTTTTTTCAGAAATTAAGAAAAATAAAATTTATTTATTGATTATGCATTTCTTTATTATGAAAGTTATTTATAACTTATAGAATGGTTATTAGCATTCTATCAATTATAAGTTATAAATGTAAACTTTTTTTTTCTGCTATTAAAGAAAAAATAATAGTTACATAATTTTTAAGAATAATAGAAAGATAAATTTGAAGTGTTGTCCGAAATTCATGCAGGCATTTATTTGTGAAAGAACTTGGATGAACAACTTGAAAATATTTTTTTTAGATCTAATTAATTTTTCAATTTGTACTTATAAAATGTGACTATAGTTCAAATCTCACCCTGAAAAGATTTTTTTATTAAGATACCTAAGCCATGGGAGTTCAGTACAGAGTGGCTACATCTAGATACCCCCTCCCTATAGACCACCTAAAGAGTTACAAAACATTATACATAATTTGTAATTGGCCAAAGTAAGAGTTTATAGTTGGATTATTTGTTAAGACAAATTTTGGGGTTTAAAATATGAGAAAATAAAGTTTCTTTAATTGTTAGAAAAAAAAGAAAGTTTTTTTATTTTAATTGGTAGAAAAAAAAGAAAGTTTTTTGTTTCCTTTTTGAAACCTTAGTAAAAAATTTGGCTTTATTAAACTGAATTCATTCAAAATATTGGAAGAATTCAATTTTTCATGACTTACTGTGTAGATTACTGGTAGTCTTTATCACCAATAAATTCCTATAATTCTTGAAGCCTTTACTCCCAGCATACTTACTAAGTGTTCTACTTATGTAAAATACTTTTTTCATTTTACAGTGACACAAACAATACAAGTATCTGATTATGTGAAATGATGAATGTGGTTGGATGTAATATTAACTGGTTAGTATTTAGAGTGGGCAAAGTTATTAGGAATTAGTCATCAGAAAAAGCAGTTTTCATGTAACAGTCTGAGCGAATAGTCATAGGGTATTTTATTTTAAGAAAATTGAAGGAGAACCTGATATCAGTTTTAATTAAAATTAGTATGCTGGGAGTAAAGGCTTCAAGATTTATAGGAAATTAAAATTCCAAATTCAGCACATCAAACATATACTAATTGACCCAAACCACAGACCATGAACTGTCTCAATACTGAACAGTTGAAAAGGCTGTAGAGAGAAAAGGTCTTCACCTGCAATAGCTAGGTTCACTATGTAGCCACTAAAGGAACTGTGAGAAATGCTGACATTCTTGCTTGAAGATTCCAGAAAATCAACAACACTTAAGAATGCAATATGAGTTTCATTGTTAAGTATTATTGACCCAGGTAGAAGATGTCAATAAGGAGAAAAAAGTGCATCATTCCTGAAAGAGAAATGTGTTAGCCAGGATAATTCCAAACAAATCCTTATGCCTGAGCCGGTGCTCTGTATATGACAGTTCTGTATAAGTCCACAACTTATACTTAAATTTAAATATCTAATAGAAAACTAAGCAGAATATAAAAAATCATTAAAAATGATAGTTTGACTTAGTACATCCAAGTGTATAAGTACCTCTTATGACTTTTTTAATTTTTGTACTCACTTATGCTGAAACAAATATTTTATTCCAGTTCTAAATACATACATGAAGAATATGGATTACTAGATTGCATAAACTGTGAGATTTTGTTGGGGCTTTGTCTTCAAGCACTAGATAAAAACCACTCTTGAAAATTCAGAGATATTTGTTTATATTACCAATTTTTCAGCTTTCATTCTAGGGCATATTCAGGGCTAATAAAGCTTATACAAAACCATATGTTTTGAGAAACATTATCAGTTTCATAGATTTTAAAGACTTTCATAAATATTCTAGAGACCATGGAAGCCTTACATATGCCTACATCTTCTGCCTGGGTCAATAATACTTAACAATGAAACTCATATTGCATTCTTAAGTATTATTCATTTTCTAGGATCTTCTAGAAAAGCAGGAATGTCGGCATTTCTCACAATTCTTTTAGTGGCTACATAGTGAACCTAGCCATGGCAGGTGAAGCCCTTGTCTTTTCAACTGTTCAGTATTGAGACAGTTCATGGTCTGTGGTTTGGGCCAAGTAGTATGTGCTTGAGGTGCCGAATTTAGACTTAAGTGCACTACTCATGCTGACAAGGTCTTGAATTAAGGTCAGCAGAGAAAGGACATATTAAGTATTCAATGTTAATAAAAGCAAGAAATTCTCTATTTAACATGGATGATTAAGCTGTGTATGTAGTAGCAAAACTGGTCAGCCACATTTTTGTTTTTTATTGTGAAATAAAGCAGTTCCCTGTTGTTTTTTTGTTTGTTTTTTGGAGTAGACTTATTAAACCAATTTTTTTTAAATAATAGCATGCCCTTTCGGATATTAAAATCCACAAAAATTAGCTTGGAAGCCCCAAACTGATCCCCACGGTTAATCCAGTACCCACATATTCCTAAAGTTTTATAATAATTCCAGTTAATACTCCAATTTCAATTTCTTTCATTAAACAAATATAAAAATTAGCAAAAACAACAGTGTGACCTATAACATCTTTATTCAATGATACTTGTAATCACTTTTAGTTTATTTTCTTCGAAAAAAAATCCCNATAAGAATTTAATATTTTTTTGTATCTGCTCTTTTATAAATTTATATCTAACTCACAGCAGTAAAATTACTAATATTGTTTCAAAAATTTTATTGAATGATATGGACCTATTAGAAGTTTTTTTTTTTGGTTGAAAAATATGCTGCAGGTTCATTCAGACACATAATTCTTTGATAAAGAATGTGAATTTCATTGAGAAATGTTTTTCAAATTTAATACTTTTTTTTTTGTTTTTTTTTCATTATCCAGAAGGGTTCTATAGGAATTTAGTAGGTGACCCTCTCACGGCACTTTGGATCAAGGAATTTTGATAAGTGATGTATTGTGAGTTTACTACTTTTCATAATTTGTATTTCAAAGATAGATGTATGATGCTATAATAACTTTACTTAATTATCTACAATACAGTTCATAGAAGAAAAAAAATCAGCAAGAGAGATATCTCAAAACAATTAATGCAAGCACAAAAGAAGTAGGAAGTGCTTGGTCAAGAGAGACTGTGGGTAGAAAAAGATGCATATATAATATCATACACTATAATCTAAATTAATTTTTCTCTTTCTTCATATCATCAAAACCAACTGATATACAATAATTGAACAATAATTTAATCTCATTGTGAAGCTTAACTGAGGCTAGTAGGAACTAAGCTGGAAGAAATCCATTTGCAGAGAAAACCCCACAAAGCTCATTGTATTACATATTTTTGTACCAAGATCCTATAAAAAGTGATCAAAATCATTTATTTGAATAACTTGGAGCCTGAAGCTACGAAGTCATCAAAATGTTTTTAGAATTTAGTTAAGCTCAAATTACCTTTATACTGAATGTAGTTTTACAAGAAATACATAACCCCTAGAAGTTAAAATTTCAACAGACAGGTTAAGTTCCACCAGTGGAGCAGAGCCATTATGGTGTAACCAGATTATCAACAATACTGAAAAGTTGCTTATTTGGTATAGCCAGTATCATAAATAAGGATGTAACTAACTCAATTGAGTAGTAATTAATTATTACTCTAATAAAATAAGTATTAAAAAAGCCACTTTTTAGTAGCTACAGTATATGAACTTACCTAACTTTGGCTCAATCAATGAAAATAAGCTGAGAGATTTTTCATTGATATCATGATCTCCTTCTACATTCCAGCTGAGGGCAGTTCGAGGAAAAATTGCCATTGGCCCAGACACAAACATACCATTGTTCAACCTAAAACCAAGCTGACAAAATAAATAAAATAGAGAAGAAAATAAAACTGGATTATTAATTTTTCCAAACTGAATCATTCATGCTAACATCCCAAACCAAAACAAAAGAATCTGAAAAATTGGAGTCAAAATTTCCTTTAGATGCTTTTTCTATATAAAAAAAAAAAAAAAAAATAGAATGCTAATCTATTATTTTGAAGAAATATTTCATTGATTGACCAAAGCTAAAAATAAACAACTAATTTCTGCAAGAGCAGAAATACAGAAGAAACACAAGCCTTCTTTTTTGCATGGAAAAATTTTCAGTTAAAAAAAGTATTAGATCCATAATGAAATAAAATCTTCTGTTTAGAAAATCATATTTTTTTATTAATAAGTATTAATTTAGTTGTGGTTTATAATCCCATGTAAATTTGAGATAAATTTTTTTATTCTATTCCCTCTCATTAATTGTTTAATATTTGTTTTTATTCTAAATTGGAGGTAGACCACTAAAAAAAACTTTAGGTTTACATTCATCCATCTCCTTTGTGCTGTTAAGCATGGAGTATTGGATATACATTGACTAATGGGGTAGTTTCATAGGTTCTCCTCCTGCTGTGAGAGCTATGCTCATGCAATCAGTTTTTAAGTTGAATTCAGGATTTTGTAATGAGAGGTTACCTAGTACCGATTCTTCTGAATGGCTATTATACATAAGCTCGCAATGAAGTGTACACATTGATTCCCTTCAAGTTTGAAAATCAGTTGAGCTTAAAATCAATAATGACATATTAGCCTCACATTTGCTAAGTTCATACCATGAGTATTCATAATTTTGATTTCTGAACTAGTACTTAGATAATACAACTTTTTAGTGTTGCCAAACTTATGTAGTTTTGTAGTCACATTCGCATGGCAGTAACAACAAAATTTCTATTAATTAACCATATCAATTATTATCCTGGCTTGTGAAATTTGAGGAATATGGCTATCAATCCATTATATGGGTGAGAATTCATATGAAATGAGGCTAGTTATTCTCCTCAAGCCTGGTAATGACAACCCTTTCATTGAAGGAAAGTGAATAAGTCAGTCCCTTTTCTCAACTTCAACCAAAATATCTTTAAAAAAAAAATATATATATATATCTAAGCCAATAATCTCTCCATGCCCAAGTAGATTCTAAGGCAATTCCAAAAAAGGCTAAACTACGAAAATGAATTGATACAATAGGAAAACTTCACAGCAAAAAATTGAGGATAGGAGTTCCATAATGACTAATAAAAAAGAAAGCCAATTAATGTAGTTGTGTTAAATTAGTAATCAAGTCTATACTTCCATAACCTTGCTTTACTTCTAAGAACAGCACTGATCACTGACAAAAACTTGGTTCTTCTTTAAAGAAATTATAGCAAAATTCATAATGATGAGAGGGCAGCAAAGAAAGCTCGATAAAAAATACTACAGAAAAGTGGGGAACTAAATTATAAACATTATTTAATTTAGTCAATATTATTGTACAGTATAATTCTCCCATAAGATGTTTCAGCCCCCAAAAACCCTATAATTATTAATAATTTTTCTACAAATTAAAATATGAAACAAAAACAAGCATTAAGGCATTATGGTGATTATGAATTCAAAATCACAGTTATTATAAAATAATATTTTCATTCTAACTTTCCAATGAAGATTGTAATAAAATAGTAATTCACATTCTTATTAAATATAAAATGGCAAAGTCCTTAAAGACCAATGCCCTACCCTTATTAATCACTGCATGAACAACATTAATACCCAGATTACCTTGCTACCCTTATTATATTCTATCTTAGATTGTAGTTTGTTATTTAAACAAGTTTCAAAATCAGACGAGACTAGAATTCTCTATTTCATCTTCTAATATATCCCATTATCGAGAAATAAGAATAATTAAATTCTAATAAAAACAGGTCAAAAATTAAAAAATAATAAAAGATGCTGCTCATAAAAGTAGAAGCTAAGGAAGGTTATGAAGTACTATTAGAACACAATCCTGACAGTAGTTAGTTTTTGTAAGAGATCCTTAGGCTTTATTTCATTTATTTTTTTTAGGGTTTTTTTTTTCTTCATCCCATAAACAACCACTTAGTCTTAAAAAAAATAGGATATAAACAGGAAACTGACCCATTTCATTGGCACTGAGTAGGCTTTTATTTGTATAAATTGATTGTCAGTTTACTAAATTTTTGAAATGACAAATCATTTAATTGACTTTAATAATTCAAAGCAGGAAATATTGATGAGCAAGTTTTCAACTTTTTGTAGTATTTACTCTGCTCATCTGCAATGTGACCCAAAGATCACCCATTAATTCTGGCTGTTTATAAATGCTTCAGATTAGATACATTTGTTTTTAGTGTTTAATAAAATTATTTCGAACTTTAAAAAAAGTATTTATTGAAAAATCACTTAACTACCTTACTATATCCATCTACCATGATTCCATAATCAGCGCATTTATTTAAAATAGCGACTGTCGTTTTACCATCGCCATCATATGCTGGATTTCTTGTCGTCAAAGAAAAATTTCTCAAAATTCTACAATCAAAGAAGTAAATGTATACTCTCATGGAAAATTTTACAAAATCAAATCATAAATAAAATAACAGGCAATACCCAGTATTCCAATAAAGTGGCAATCTCTTAATAGAACCCATACTGAACTATTGAAATAGATCAATATTAATTTACAATAATAGTAACAAAACAAAAGCAAACTAGACGACCGGGATTTTAATAAAAAGCATGTCAAGCTACATTCTTTTGACAAGGAGGTAGGTGAATATTATGTCAAAATTTTCCTTAATAATTTTTTCCGTTTATTATCTATAAAGTCCGAAAATAGTAATGAAGTATTCCTCTTATGAAACTAGGTTTCCTTAGGAAATATAAGAATTATTTGTACCTTTAACTGTTAAAAATTTATAAAGAAAAAGATAAAACAAAATGCATTGTTTTGAGATTAAGTTCTACTTAGATTTTTTATGAATAATATTTTACAAAATTTAGATATTACTTAAAACACAAGCACAACGTATTTAAAAAGAAAAAAAACATGAGTTTGGTTAAATATTTAATTGTATTAACTGTTGTATTTTCTACATTTTAGATAAGAAGTAATTTCATGTGTACTTTTTTTTTCTACTGTAGATAATACTTAATACTTTTGTCCATGCTAATGCCATCTTGGTCAAAAGTCCAAATACCATTGTATTAAACTCGTAATTCTTATGTTTCATTGAGCTGCATGTTTCACTTATTACCTCATTGGATTGTTTGTTAACCTGCGTTATCATAGCTTAAGTTATCAAAAGACTTGGCTATTTTTTGAGTTTCTAACGGTTTTCCTCAATTATTTCATTTTAAGTAAGGTTTTTTTTATTATTATGGATGCATTTTTAGAAGTATAAAACATTACATATGTTTATTCCACACTATTGTTAGTATTGACCACGTTTTTATGTTGTTATTATTACTTCCAGGGTTGCCTAGTTGGAACAAGCAAAATGAAAATTCCTTCGTCCGAAAACGATTCCTCATTTTGTGGAGATGCCAGTAGTATTGATAGTGATGATAAACCAGAAAGTCTACCAGATTTTTCTGAATATATGTGGATGGAGAATGAAGAAGAATTTGATAAAGAGGTAATGAAGCAATTGGAAGCTGAGGCTTCCAGCTCAGCTCCAGAAGAAGAACCAAAGGAAGATAATCCCTGTGCTGAACCAGATTTTTCAGAATTTTTATGGATGGAAAATGAAGAAGAATTTGATAAGGAAGTCATGAAACAATTTGAACAAGATGCTTTTATGGAACAGTGCATAGAAGCTGTGTTGCAAGATGAACTAAAAAAGAAGAATACAAATAACTTTATTAAGGATTTTGAAAAATTAGGAATACAGGAGAAAGCTGAATTAGCCAAAAAAAGCACCTTGAATCCCGATGCTGCTGAATTTGTTCCTCGGTCTAATGATGCTGGGAATTCTCAGGTTGTAGGTGAAAGGAAAACGAATGATGTTTCAAGTGGATCAAGATTGTCATTGAATAACAGATGAGCAGCAGCTAAGGACCGATTTGGTCCTTATGTTTGGTTTAGTGGTAAGCCCTCTCGGCAACCGTGATCGTTAAAACTAACTAATATATGGTGAGTTCCCTTTTATTGTTTACTCTTCTTTATTGTTAGATTATCTTTTTTTTTTTAATTTGTAATACTGAAGTACTTTTAGATTTTTTTGACTATCAATTATCTGTGTGCAAACATTATTTAAAAACTTTTTGCCTTGTGACTTTTTTGTTTTTTCCTTAAGTAGTTAAATGGCACAGATGAAACTAGGTAATGTATTTTTTATTCTAATTACTAGTTTAATTTTCTAAGGTTCTTATAAATTATTGTTATCTGAACAATTAATTAAATTAATCAGCTCTGAGTTCTAAGATATAAGAGTAGTATATACATTTTTGTTCTATTCATCTAAAATGTTTGTTGAGAATTCATAATAACTTCATTTTTCTGTAAGAATTAATTATTTTTAAACCACGCACTTTCAGCAGTCTTATTTTTATTAAAATACAGAAATACTAGACATTGATATGACTCCACTTTTGAGAGCTCCGTTTTAGTGAGCTATATAGATAATTTTTATATTTTTAGCCTTATGTTGTGGCTAAATAGTGTTAATGTTTAAAAGATGAAATCCTTATCATTGGATGTAAAAATTATCTATTAATAGAATTTATTTGAAATAAAAATAAGGATTACTCTAAGCTAAGCTCATTACAGTTGAAGGGGTCACCAGAAGAAAGTTCTTACCTACTATTTTTGATTATTGCCTTATAAAGGTTATTGTATCTAAATGTTTTAATCTTTTTATATGTAAATATTAAATTTCAAAATCTTAACATTTTTTATTCTTCCAAATTACAATTTTAATAACATATATTATAAACAGAATACCATTCTTTCAAATTAGTTTATAAATCAGATTATAACTCTTACAAAATTGTGGATAAATCTTTCTTCTGTCTTTGATTTGTACCATTTTTGAAAATATTATTTTAGTGAACTAAACAAGTACCTGTTTCAAAGATTTAGTTTAAGAGATTTGTTTTCATTTTTAAAAATTCATAATTATCACTAATGATTTTATTCTAAAGCAAAATATTAGTTCTAAAGATAACAACAAATTTGTAATTGTTTCTTTTAAGTACAATATTTTTATTATAAATTATCCTACAATAATCAAAAGTTCCATTATTCTACATTGATTAAATGAAATATTGTAAACTCATGGTTAGATTCCACACAAAAGGATGGAATCCTACCTTCCACTAAAATTTATTCTTGAATATTCAGTCGATTACATGAATGTAATTTGGTATGGTTCTCCTCTTTTTATTTACTTTCCTCTGTTACATTCTACTCGATTTTAAGATCGGACCAGGGGTTTTGGAATCTCAATACCTGCAGTTTTCAATTGTTTTGAATAAATAACAATGGTAAATTAAATTGAGTTGAATTTATGAGTTTTTATATGAGTTTCTTATGGACTTCCTATATTTTTACTCATTTCCTTATTTTATATATATATATACACTCATGCATAAATCAGCACCATTTGTTGTTTGTTCTTTGGAAAGATCTAATCCACTCTTTCATGTGATTCATTTAATTTCTAAAAAAGAACTACTTTGCTCATAAAAACAAGAATATAGTCTAATGTTGGTAAATAGTACTGTAAAAAATTTAAATAAATTCTTCAAATTTTTTTTATTTTTTTGCTTGGCAAGTCAAAAAATAAAACTTAATTACATTGTTGACTGAACCAGTAGCTAAATGAATAAATATTTTGTTCCTCTTTAACTTATTATTCTATTTATTTCAATTGCACATTACTAAACTTTTTTTAAAGTAGAGAAAGGATTAAAATATTGCTTTTATCCTGAAATATATTTGCTTAAGCATATAATAAGAGTTTGTTTCAGGCTCTTTAGAAATAGGAATTATAAGTGGAAACCTATATTGAATTTTTACACTGTGAAATAGCCTCCCCCATCTCTCACAATTCTTTTAGTGGCTACATAGTGAACCTAGCCATGGCAGGTGAAGCCCTTGTCTTTTCAGCTGTTCAGTATTGAGACAGTTCATGGTCTGTGGTTTGGGCCAAGTAGTATGTGCTTGAGGTGCCGAATTTAGACTTAAGTGCACTACTCATGCTGACAAGGTCTTGAATTAAGGTCAGCAGAGAAAGGACATATTAAGTATTCAATGTTAATAAAAGCAANTGTTTGATACTATATATGTAGCAAAGTTTCATGAACATAGCCTGAAAATAGCCTTTTCTCATTTAATAATAATTGAGCTAGTAAAAAAACCCCCCCAAAAAAACAACATTTTTTGGAAAAAAATGTATGATTTTCATTTTCATTTAGCTAAGTAATTTTATTTAATACTTATTATTAATGTGTACAATTAAGTGAATGTGTGATGATGACATTAAGAATTGTCTGTTGGAGTTGGTTATCATGTTTTAAGAACTATTGCAGTAGGGCATGATTTTTTATTTTTACCAATGTTTTGGCTAAAGTTTCAAGTCTTCTTCAGGACTGCCAGAGTAGAAAAACTCTCTTTAATAATATTTTTAAATATTTAATCGAAGATTTGTGTTAATTGTATGCATGTAAATTATTAAGAAATTAAAAATAAAAATAAAACTTCATAGGTACTAAGTATTTTCATAGTAATATCTAAGCAAAATTGTTTTTATACAGAGATAGAGTGCAAGTAGGCTTGATATAAACTTACATATCTAAAACTACTTAGTGCCTATTATATTTTATATACATTTACTTACTAATTTATACACGCATACAAATACTTATTGTAAAACTGTTTATTTATTTTTTATTTTTTTTAAATCTGGTGACCAAGTCCTAACGACTTCAGTTCACGTTAATTCCCTTACATATGTAAAAATTTGATTAGTCATATTTTTAATTATTGTCCAAATACTTAGTCAAACTATTGATTTTAATGTATATTAATGTATAAGTAGTATAATGTTACAACTGTTCCATCTTCATATTAGGTTGATGATATAGAATAATCGTGCTTGAAGTTACAATTTATTTTCCCGTGGAGGAGAAATGGCTTTAATATACTGTTGTTATGGATTGTCAATAATTATTTGTTTTTGTATGATAACGGTTTTTAGTTATTTACCTTTTCTATCTGCTTAAATTGTTTAATATATCCTAGTCAAGATAGGGAGTTGTGATTTTTCCTATTTAAAATGCTCAAGGATTGTTAAAAACCCAGTGTTTGCCTACAGAAAATTTTTTGTTTAATTTAAATGAGATCAGTTTCTGGGATAAATTACTTGCTACTTACTATGTACAATATTATCCTGTCTAAATTATATCTTGTTGATTAGATTTTAGATAATTATAATTGGAATCCCATTTTTATCCATGGCAATTGGTTTAAAATTGTAGAATTCCAAAGATTGGATGTTATTTCATTATCATAAATAACAATGATTCAGAAACTTTTTCTTATTAAAAAATTAGATAAAATTATAATTGAAATGAATCCTCCTCTTGAACTCAGTGATGTCAAATTTCTTTACTTTTTAAATTAAGAAAGTTCTAAAATACATTAATGTAATTTCATTTTGACTTTGTTTTATAATTTTGAATAGTAAGCTATTGTAATTATATAAATTTTGATTCTCTCATTCCCTCCCCTTCAAAATTTGATGTTTTTTTTTACATTAGACATTTATAATCAGAATTGATCTATTGATTTTTTTCTTTGTTATATAATTTTATTTTTTAAATGAATAAAATTACAACCTTTCTCACCTTCAGGTTTGAATAGGAGAAACAGGCTCCTATATAAAAATTAAATAAATTTAAAAAAAGACAGTCATATTATGAATAAGTATGGATTACAATAATGTCAGTCAAGAAACAAATATTTATGTAATTAAGTACATATTTATTTTTATAATAAAGAAAGTTGTAAACAATAAGTAAAATTGATAGAGATTGAAGTATAAAATGACTCATTAACGCTAAACTTGTTATTTGATCTAATATACATTGTGAAAGTTAAAGTTTAAGTTTTCATTTTTTCAATGAAAAATGTTCAAATAACTATAATTATTGCACAAATAAAAATACAAATTCAAATCCATACAATGAATTCTTTCTTCTGATGTAGCTGTAGGAGAAAAACACCTCTCATAAGCTGGAAAGGCTTTTACCATTGAATTCATAGGGTATAGTTTCTCAAAATGGTTCCCAGCAAACTCTTTTTTTTTTTCTTCTTAAAAATATGACTTAATTTATTTGCATCTAATGATTTTAGCTATTAATTTCAGTTAATTTTTAAAAGTGATTTCATTATCTTTATTGTATATATGTAGTTACTACTGATGTGTTAGTGACATCAAATTCTAATGTGTACAGTATCATCTCTCTAAAATTCAGGAATCTGTGCAAAGTCGGAATCACTTTACTATGTATAGATTTACTCCTTACTTTAATGAACTACCAAAAGAACAATTTGTAATTTTGCTTCTTCAAAATTCTTAGTTGTTTTTCACATCACTTATTTTTACTAATTGTCTGTGTGTATATATTGATTAACTATCATAAAATTAAACATCCTCATTTACTATAAACTGCCTAAACCTTACAATACTGAATTGGAATTTTTCTTTTGTCATATTTTCAAAGCTGGTAGCCTGCATTTAAACCATAAATTGGTTTTTAAATAAAATCTGATTTATCCGTAATGCAATGTATTTATTGTAAAACTAATGACTAAGCCTGTTCAACCTCTATATTCACCACACTTAACCAAAACATAAATATTTCTAAATTCATATAAATAGCATTGTCATTTGAAGAAATAAATGTCTGTGTGTCTTACTTTTGTTTTTGGAAGATTATTGAAATAATTTAAAGTTGAATGTCTATGTTTCATCCTCTATAGTTATTTTATCTTAATCTAATCATTTTAACAGTGTGAAAGGTACAAATTGGAAACTGTTTACAAGTCAAAATAGGTTGAACTTGGTAAATGACATCTTTAGGTGAATAGTATATTTTCATTGGCAATACCCTCAACAGAGACTATTAGTTAATGGATCCTCTTTTGTCTCTATTAATGGACATGGATTAAATTCTTAATTCTTAAATTCTTGATTGAGAAATTTAAAAGGAATAACAGGTAAAACTGATATAATTACTCTGAATGCAACAAAAAATATTATTATTTTTTAACTAATGTGTTTCCTAAAAGAATATTTAAAAAAAAAAAAGAAGTAATTTATCATTCATGTTTATTTCATACCTGTTTTTATGAATACACACACATCTTCGTTTGTGTATGTTTGGTAAATCATTCTACAAAAAGTTTGTTGTAATTTTTTTTCTGTTATAATTACAAGAAATAATTATTAGTAACAGAATAATATTCAGTGACAAAATAAGTCATTTTGCATAGTTTTTGTAAGTAAATTTATGCCAGAAAACTTAGAGCTTTGAATATCATCATTCAACTTATTTCTCACAATTTTAAAAGTCAGAAAATAATAAGCCTTCTTCTTCATTATTCTTTTTATATTTTTCATAGTACATTAAATTGTGCATTTTATTATGTCTTTTATGAAAAGTTTATACTTTATTCAATTTTCATACAATCCTTATTGTCTAGTTTACTCACTGAAAATTATTCTTTTTATCAAAACCTACGAAAAAAAAGAGAGTAATACTTTATAATGGAGAGTTTTTTGACCGTAGATATTATTATTAGATGTTTTTTTGTTGGGGTTTGGTCAAGGTAGATTACAATCTACCTTGACCAATCCCCAACACAAAAACATCTTATAGTAAAACTTTTTTTATCTGACCCTTAAAACACTAAAATCTTGTACTATTTCCTAAATAAATTAATTTTAGTACTATTGGTTTGCTGCAAGATGCTTAATTCGTGTTAATTTTTGTAGATAAGTAGGTTTGCTTACCTTCATTAGATTTGAAAATCAAAGACGGTAATAAATGTTAAATACAACTTATGTTAAATGTTAAAAGTAAGACACTATTCAAAAGAAGAGTTGTTGACCGTAGATATTATTCTAAGATGATTTTAGTTGGGGTTCGGTTCTCGACCGAACCCCAACTAAAATCATCTTAGAGTAAGACACTATTAATTAATCTTTAAGAATAAAATTCCCTGTTTCCTAGCCAATCAGTTATATATCTGTATAATTCATTAGAACTGTAAAAAAAAACATTCCTGACATGGCGGGGTACGAGGCTCATATTTTTGATTGATATTATGTTAGGATATATTGAATGCCACCGTATTAGAAATTGCTTCTTTAATTCATTAAATTAATTGTAAATGAAAATCAATAAAGTTTATTGTATTTCATCGCATTGTTTATTTATTAAATAATTTGTTTTAACTTACACTATCTCTATGTACTAATAATAAGAGAACTAAGATCAAATTTAATTAAAATAAACAAAATTATAATAAAATTCCTTTTAATTTAAAAAAAAATTCTGACAATAAATATATCTGTTTCTTAGATATGTTAGTCTTCCTTCTGCTGTGGAAAGATTAAAATTTATTTTTGGAGAGAGATAAACTTATTTTCTGTTGTATCTTACATTTTAGTCTTGAGGAACAAAAAATTGTATAAAAATAGGATTTTTAAAATTTTAAGTATAATGTGCTATGATTTCCATAGATAACACCCTTTTTTGTGAGTGAGTGTTCCTGTATTTTATCATTATTATTTACTTATAAGTTCCTGAAATTAGGAAAAGAAAAAAAGAATGTGGTTTCTATCAGGATAGCATAATTTTGGTAAATTTAAAAGAAAATTACCCATTTACTTGAGAAAAGTGAGCTATAAAACATAGGTTAACAATTGTGTTGGTGTCCCAATATTTGTTAAGTTTAGAGGCTCTCTCATCAAAAATGAATGTAGCATATTTTAGTTTCTTCTAATATCTAATTAAAACATTACGTAATAAATTTCTTATTTTACCCCATTTAAAATAGTTTGATACTAATTAAAATAAAGCCAAAATATAAACTTTTATTTTCCTGCTCAACAAATGAATAATATGACTGGTCTCTATTTTTATAACAAGATACTTATCTTAATCTCTATTAAAACGGCTTAGTCTGACATTTATAAATTATCTAATTTTTTATTGAATGTATAAAGGTGAATTAAAGTTATTGAATTTTCTTCCTATTGTTAATCTATAAAAAAACAACAATTCTCTATACTCAAATATTTGGATGGTTGATATCTGATTGCTGCTTTTTGCCTCGATGGATTTAATAAGATTTTGTTTATTTAATTTATTTAATATGACTAAAATCTTAAAATTTAAATTCAATATATTTAATTTTTATTATGCTTATAATGAATTTAAAATGTTTCAGTATATATGCATATATTTATGTAATGATTCTGAATTATATTGTTTTGAATTTAAATCATGTAAAAAAGTTTGATCCTTTTGTTTCTTTGTAAGAAACATTAGGAATGGTTTCTGTTGTCTCTACTTTCATTTAAAATTTTAATTTCTACAACTTCTTAAAAATCTTTATTTCAGGGCATAGCTATTTATATGTATTCATTTTATACAGACACTATCACAAATATTCCTCGAAATATCTTGAAAGGAAAATAAAAATTCACAAGTTCAAATAGAAATGCCAGTACAAATAAAATACAACCTATTTTATTCACAAAAACAACAAACTTTTGTGACAGTTCATAGAAAAAAACAAACAAAAAAAACTTCCAATTTAAAACAGCTATCTTGTATTCTGACCATTGAATTTACCACTCCATACAAACCAAAGCTAAATCTGTTAATAGGGAAAAATATATAAATAATGCTATGTCCATTTAAGAAGTAATGTAGAAGTAATTTTTAAAAATAAAATTAGGTTCTTAATTTCATTATAGGACATAAATGAGTTACACTCATTTCAAATGTTCTTAGTCTCTACTATTTTGTCTTGTAATTTCTTGTTATTGAAAACTTGTTTTCTAAGAGTTTACCAGAATACAGCTAGGCATATTCTTTTAATAGGCGAATAGACGCTGATTATAATTTTATTTATCTACAGATTGTGTATGCTTTATAGGTTACCACTTGAACATTTATAAAGATTTAATTAACATAAGTCTCCAGCATAAAGAAAACAAAAATTATATGTATTAAAGCTAAAAGAATATTTAATATTTTGCAAACATCTAAACCTATTTTCCTTTAATAAGCAAAGTTGTGAATGTTATGACCACTTTTTTTTCTTTCATTTTTATTTCCAAATATAATGTGAATATTATTTACCCTGGCATTAATGTGAATGTGTGTTAGCTACAAAATTAAAAATTGTGAGGAGAATCATTGGCTTCACCTTTAAACAAAGTAGAATGCTTAGGTAAGTGTTTGGGCTAGGAAGCTGTATAATATCGGCTATGGGAAACTATGGCCACAATTGCTGATTATGCAATTAACAAATTCTTCACATAAAATTGTTCACTTCACTCAATCATTTGATTGTTCTCTTCATTTGTATCTAACTGATGAATTTATATAAAAATAATAATATGATAACAGGACTCTTAATAAATTGAAACATTAAGCTCTCTTCTGTTTATTTATATAAAATATTGAAATAGGTGTAATATGGATATCAAATGAAAAGATTTTGCTAGATCTTGAAATAGTGCTCAAACCACATTATTATTTTTTTAATGTCCTCTTGTGGCTTATATAGGCTCAGTGGAGAATAAAATTTAATTTTCTTTTGTCTAAATTGTACCGTTTACTGGTTTTAAAAATTCAAATTTTCCATTTTTCAGAGTTCTTGATAGCTATTTTCAAAGTATACCATGATCAACAGCAAATCAGTCTTGCCCTTTCTTTTTTTTTTCTCTCTCTCTCTCTCTCTCTCTATTTCTCCCCATCCTCTTCTTTTCTTCAATGGATGCAGAACTATAAATGATCAAAATTTAAAAAAAATAATCATATTGGAAAGAATAAATAAAAAGAATAAAAGACAAAACCTATTTTGAGCAGTTACTGAGCAATAATTTGTTATCTCAGCTACAACAACTACATTTGAGGATAATCATTAATCTATTATGAGTTGCTGATTGCAGTAATTTAATTTAATTCTAATGAATATGAACAAAAAAAGAGAAAAAATAAAAAGGTATAATGAACAAGATAGTGTATTCATTTTGTCGGAGAGTTTATGTTTGCTTGATTTTGCTTATTTAAAATAGAAGAGAATTTTATTTTAAACTCTCAATCTCTAGAATTGTGGAATGATTAGATTTTAATAAATTTAAAATAAAAAATTTAAATTTTAGATATCCTTCATTCTCATTACAATTCAGTGATGTTACTTTAATCTTACATCTATGAATCTAGATTAAGGACACAGCTCCATGAGATTATATAGAGACCATTAATTAACTCATTGAATGCAAATTAAGACTATAGTTTAAAATATATTTAACTTAAAATTTGATTTTTATTTCAATTCCATACATGTTTATTTACAAAATTGCAGTGAATTATCATTTATAGTTTGTGTTGTTCATAAACTGAAGTATATGCTCCAAAGACCAATAAAAGTTTTTATGGCCTTTAAAATTAAATTAAATTGAAAAGGGCTATTTTATTGTAATTTATTTGTATGGGTGTGTGTGTTTTTTGTAAGAAATAAGAATTAGTTTTAGCTTTTAGCTAGTGGCAATCCCATAATAAAGCTTTTTTTTTGCTTCTTACTGTGTATTAATTTTCTTTATCTTTTAATGATTTTATGAAGTCTCCACACACACACACACATATATATATATATATATATGCTTTTGTTTTATTCCTCTGGTCAAGTGACCAATACTGTTTTTATTTTTAGTTCACACTAGGAAATTTGAAAATATAAAATACTTATTATTCGTCCATTTCTGTCTGTCTATTATAGTAGTTTTCTAGACATAATCTATCTAAAGATGATATTATATGAAGGCATTCATATTTTGAGACTTAACTAAACCCTCAAGTTATTTTGTTCATAGGCATTTGTGGCTTAAAATAGTTGTTATAAAAATAATTAATGTACTTGATGTGGACTAAGAAGAAAAGTTGTTCCATTAAAAGTTATCTTATTGAAAAAAGAACAGCCTTATAATGTGTACATTAGACACACTCTTAGCTAATTTTTGGAAGGTTTAAAATTTTTTATTTATAACAGTCGATGTATTAACTTTTGAGTATAAAATACATCCACTCGTCTGTCCAGCATGATGATTCTTGACTCATAACTCTTCTTTTTTTTTCAATAGTCTTCTTCGGCAAGTTCAAACTAAGTATTGATAACAGAAACTTAAACCATTTTAAAATGTTTCATATTGTGAAGAGCTCATTCTTAAGAGAAAAATGAGTAGCTTTCTCTTAATATTCTCAAATATCTTCTTTGTATAAAATGTACCCTGAGATAATTCATTTTAAATTAAGTTTTTCGTGGAGTCCTTATTTACTCATTAGTGTTTAAATTTTTAATTGTTTTTTTTTTTTTTTTTTTTGGCTGCTTCAGCTCTGCTTGTTAAAAAATATTTCTAAAAAAATTAAATGTATGCATTTTCCATTTGATTAGACTTTAGATAATGTAAAATAATGGCAGATAGGTTTTTAGATTGTATTTTATATATTTTAACACATTTCTTTTTAACTACTCTTTGTTTTCTCTTGAACTATAGTTTTTATCCATTGATCATGTATACTTGTATTGTAGAAACTATATATGTATATATTTATGTGTGTGTGTGATTGTGTTTGTATATTTAGCACATTCGCTGTTGTGATGATCACTGGAATCCATTAATAACAATTAAAATGATGATGATTAAATATTGCATGTATAAAGCATATAACCTCACAGCGATTGATATATATATATATATATATGCATACTCACAAACACACATAAAAATACCATTCATTTTCTTTATTTAAGTAGGCTTACTGATAATATATGTATATAATACGGATGTCTTCATTTATCAATATAATTTCATGAATATATTTTATTTTGACTCATTAAGCATTAAACTTTTTATGGGTTTTCATTAGAAATTTTAAGACAAATCAATTGCATATGTGAATATTAATGTGTATATTATAGGTAAAACATGTAAATGATTTTTTTTCCTTTTAATCAATTTGAAATTTTAGGATGTTTTTAAAAGTTTTTATTTGAATAAATGTTTTATATTCTTACTTAGAGTTCAAAAAAACCCAGTCTGTCTTTTTTTTTTCAGGAAAAATGTTTGTTTAACCAGTTATTGAAGCTGAAGTTTTTAAATATATTGCGGTAATGGCACTTTGATTTCTCCTTTTTTTCCATTCTTTATATATAAAAAAATATGATTCGTGTAGCACTAAAGAACTCTCATTCAACCAAAAAGTCTATTCAAGCAATAGTCACCTTTAAGTTTATTTAGAAGAATTATGGTATTTGGGTTACTCATAAGTTAAGTTTCAAAAATGTTTAATACCGAAATTATCAGTTGATTCAGGACCCTATTTATGGTAAAAACACTACCCTCCTCTAAATTATTATTAGAAAAATTAAAATAGTAGTGATCACATTTTTGTGCATCAGCAAAATACTTGTTTACTCTTTATAAAACTTATTAAGAACAAACAGCTTAATTTGTATTCCCCTGTTCCTTTCTTTTTGATCAATCTTATTTAAATAATTAGTTTCCCAGTTCACAGTTCCTTATCTGAGACAGAAGTGTTAGATATATCTCAAGTAATAGATTATAAATCTCAACAATAGATTTTTTTTCCCACTATTTAAACATAGGCAATATTTAAACTTGTAATAAAAGAAGTAATATTTTATTTTGTATGTGCACACCTGAAGAAATCACAATGTAACTCAATGACTTGAACAAGGTTTTTATGAGTTGCTTGTTAGACTTTTGTACTGAAGTCAAAATTTAGAATTGAAAAAAAATATCAAATTAAAAGACAACTTACTTTGGAAGTTAATTATTTGTTACTGTTTTAAGCTGTGGTAAAGCTCATTTAAAAAAGGACTTTCCTGCCAATCATTCGAGTAATAAAACCAAAAAAAAATGAAAATAAATAAATTCCACTGGAAGAACCATTCTCTAACTTCTAATTTTCTCAAAATTTGCTAAATGCCGTTCTTCAAATTTTTTTTTTTACACAACTATATTTTATATTAATTGTGTACCACACAAACATAATTTTGTTTTTGTTGTACTAAATATTTGAATCTAAAATTCATAATAAATAGTAAATATGTGCTGCGAGAATGGAGGGAAAGGCTGGATTTAATTTCTAAATATTTTTTTGTCGAGGCAAAAAATTGTATCAAGACCTTTTACTTGTGAAAAAAAAAAAAAAAAAAAAAAAAAAAAAAGAATTTGGCTAAGTTAACTAGTATTAAATTTTTCAAATATTTTAATTCTGGATCTTTCAAGACAAGGTTTTCTTTGTACTTGATTCCTATGAACTACTATAGTTGATGAAAAACTTGTGAATGGTAATAACCCATCATGAACATATTTTTTTTTTTTTTTTCTGAACTGTTTTCAGATTGTTTCAATAAAAGCTCATTGGCTCAGTTAACTTTACTTTCAGTTGAATGAGTGTTCTTATACAATTTTTTCAGCCACCAGTTGAAAATCTCTAATGTTACATTTCTTTCTGCTTCAAGTAACATTTTAAAGTTTATTTTCAGGTGTGCAATAACTTAGACTTAAGCCATATTATAAAAAAAAAAACCATTTTGCAGTCTTTTGTGGTATAATTATTTATTAATAAAGCAACTGCAATTTCCTAATATAACTGCTGATAAATACAATATCTATTAGTATGATGAAATTCAAAAATATATTGATAAATTTGCCCAAATTAACATAAACTTTCCAAATAATAAAAAATTAATGAATTAATAATAAATAAATAAATGAAATAAATTCAGAACTTCTAAATTGAGCTGCCTCAAAAATTTGGGTTGGGTCCAATTTTTAATCAATATATCAGTTTAGATCCTGTCAGCATAGGGTGTTCATATTATGGAGTCATAATTTAGTCTTGACCCAATGCACATGAATTACAAAACTTGCTGAGCATTAATGCCTGTATAGCCAACAAAACTGTCTTTTTAATTGTCAGGATAGCCAAGTTTCATGTAATTGATAGTCTCTGGATTGTAATATTATTTAGTGAGTATTGATGTTTTAAAACCCTACACTTTCCAATATTCAGTTTTTTTTGTTTGTTATTTTGTTCTGAATACCCTTTACTCCTACAATTCATTTATGTCCTTCACAATACTTCCAAACTTGGAATTCTATTTGTTTTGATAGTCATTAACAAAAAAAAAAAAAGTCATTAAAAAAATGTATTTACTATCTCATGATTAGTTAATTTAAATGATTCAATCTTAATGCCTGAAATAGAAATTTAAATACACAATAGCCATAGTTGTCTAAGTCACCTGCAAAATGGTTTTATATTCGAAAGTATTTTACATGCGAATACACACTTAAACATATAGACCCACACACAAACTCAGTATACATCTAGTGGAGTTATATTTGTAAATATGTATTACTTATCACTTCTCTAATAAGTTGTCATTTATTTCAGTGCATACTAAGATTCCCCAAACTTAAATACTGCAGCTTTTAATTAAGAATGTGCAGTAAATAAATTATTCTAAAAAAATGTTACACTCGCCATTGCTTTTTTATTTAATTATATTTTTTTTGTCTTTTATTCATTTTTTTTTTCTTTGTTTATTGAATTATAAAATTAAATATTCCTTATCTACAAGATATGAAAAAATGTTAATTTTATTCTTACAGACTATTTTTTTTACATTCCATTATGTAACAACAGATTAATTATAATAACCTATTTAGATAATTATTATTATTATGCTTTGAGAGTATTCTTTATTTTATTACCTCTCTTTTTTCCTAGCTCCTATGTTAGAAAGTATCTAATTCTACAACTTCTTATAAATTAGAATCTGATGAAGTTAAAAAATGTAAAGGGAATAAATTGATTATGTGAAATAGTATATCACAAATGCAGTTGGTTTTAATACATTTTTAAAAATTATCAATTTAATATTATTATAGATTTTTTTNATTAATATATGCATATGTTTTGTAATGCATGGTATATATAAATATATATATGTGTGTGTGTGTCTGTGTATGTTTAATAATTCAAATTGTAATTGATAACTTAGTTTGTTCATTCAAGATTTCTAGTCTAATAAGTTAATATGACTCTGCATTGTTCCTTTATATGAAATTAATTTAAATTTATGGTTTTTAAAACTGAGATTCTTATTTTTGATTTATTATAATTATTGGTTCTTATATGTGAATTATTTCATGAGAATAATAAATCATTGTGTAAGAATTAGCTGCATTTTTTTTATTAATTTTTTTTCTTCCTGTCACCTCCTTATGAATGCATTAAATAAAATAATGTAAAATGCAGATTCTTACTTATATTAGGAGTCAATCCTTTAATGAGAAATTGACAGTCATAAAAAAATGAATTATTATCCCATTTATTTATTTTTACATTCTGTAAAGCAGCTTGCACAATAAATTAAATTTGACCTAATTGACTTTAGTTAATTTGCAAAATCTAACTTCTCTGCAAATGAAGCTATAATATAACTTAGTAGAAAACTTAAAATGGAGGCCAAAAATGCTTTCTGATAATCAAAATTGATAGAGATTATTGCAGAAGGAATATTATGTTGTTATACAAAAGAGAATCAATACTCATATAATTTATTATTATTATATTCTGCACAAAATCTATAAAGATTGCCTGTTATATATCTGGATAGATTTGTAATGGAACTCTTGGCATTGCCCTGAAATATTTGGATGTCCTAATCTCTCCTTAACTCTTGTTTCTGTTTCATCACTTTAATGAATTAAGTTCAAATTGGGCCATAATATCCAATTCCTTGCACTTATATATTTCTCATTAATTGTTGAACGCTTCCATCATGGAATCAGTGATTCCACCTTTGGTGCTCAGTTACCTTTTTAAGGAGTGTTCCTGCCTTGGCAGCTCTAGGTGCATCTAGCTCTCAATTGTGCTCAGAAATTAAAGAAAAATATATGCAAACTGCAAAGAATTGGATATTTAAACAATTAATGAGAGGGAATAGAACGAAAACATATATTTGTCCCAGCCAGGACTCGAACCTGGATCTCCTGCTTGCCGGGCCGGAATGTTTCCATTACATCACCGGGACGAGCTAGATAACTTATTAAATTCCCACCACACTAGCGAGAGCCTAACCCACGAGAAAGACGAATACATCGTCTTATGCTCGAAGGAGCTGACATTGTCTAGCTATTTGTCGACTCTCATCATTTACTTTTTTAATTTTTCTTTATAAATATTAATTTGTTTTTTATTCTATTCCCTCTCATTAATTGTTTAAAATTTACTTGGGATAATAAACCACAACCAAATTAATATTTATGAAGAATTGGATATTATTTGATAACCCTGACTGAAATTTTATTTTTCGAAGATAGTGTATTTGTACCAGTAGCATGATTTTCTTGAATGAAGTTGGCTATTTTTTTTTATTGAACAGACACCTAAGCCACAGCAGTAATTTTTACCACAAACTAAAAAAGTATATACTCATTTCTTTCCCTCTCATTTATTCGCAGTTACTGTTAAGGCCACCAGATCGAATCTAGTCTGTACAATTTCTTTCTGTTCTTTCACTATTTTTTTTAGAGAGGCTCTGAACATTCTAGATTCCTAAATCCAATTTTTTTTTTTTCTGTATTTTTTCCTTTTATTTCCAAATGTAATGCGGTTGTTTTTTTCCATGCTCCTAATAAATCGGTAAACCCCAACCTGAAAGTCAGGTTCTTCTTCTCTAGGATGTGCTGCCATCCCTCATCTACCACACATAATTTTAAGAATGGTCTTTTGGTTAGGGGTCCCTAAAATGATGGTGGACAGGTGTGCAGCATCTATTGAGAGGTGGCATACACTCGCTTTTTCACAGTCGCTGTCAGGATTGGTTTTTCATAGGCTTGTAAGGGATTGGTTTTTAGTCCTCCTTTATCCTGATTGTGACTGTGCCTGGTAGCCTTGACAGGGGTTGGGCCACTTGGAACTTGGTTAATTAAAAACTTTTTAATGCCTCCCCTTTTATTCTGGTTAGGGTAGACAATGGGGGTTCAGCCACAACTGTTGTCGGATTTCAATTTTTAGTAGTGAATAGTATTAATATAGAGAATTTATGTTCTTCAATTTCCCACTTATTGGAATGGATAATAACACCCTTAGATAATGCAATAGGAGTAGATATTTTCAATTGTGTAATTATTCAAAGTCACCTGGTGTGATCTGTATGTACACCAGTACGGGTCTTCAAAAAGTGACTGCTCAGTCCTCTGGCCGATTGTGGCATATAAATTTGCATATCTGAGGGGCTAGGAAACCTCCTAGAGGTGTCATTTCTGACACAGTGTGATTAGGTCTTATGTGGTGCAGATGTCAGCATGTCTGGGTAGTGTTCGAGCCCAAAACTTTTTATTTTTAGAAGTAAAAGTAGTTCCAAAATTAACGCAATATTTGAATCTGATGCCATTTGTGCAGTAGTGTTAGTAACTCAAAAAAAAAAAAATATTCGACAGCTGATATTTTAGGTTTAGTAAAAATGGAGCATCATACAATTGAACAGCGTGTCTTCATTGAACAATATTTCAAAGAAAATGAAAGCTTGGTTGCCACACTTGAAAATTTTATACAAAATATGGTCAGAATAGTGTTTTAACTTTGTCAGCTCTGAAAAGATTAATTGATAAATTCAGGGAGACTGGAGACTCCAAACACACTGATCATTCAAAAACAAGCTGTTCATATGTCAATATTAAAGCAGTGTGTGAGTGCTGGGACAATACAGGATCCTCGATTCAGCGTTGTGGACAAAAATTGCAAATTTCAAGAAGCTCTCTACAACGTATATTTACTAAAAATCTGAGTCATCATGCTTATAAAATTCAATTAACCAACAACTGAATCATAATGACCATGCACAGCACGGTTGAGTTTTTAAAACGATATATTTTACATCTTAATTTAAAACACAATTATTAATAATTGTTAACTATAGTTTTTATAGAAGTATGTACAAATGCAACGGATGGGCAAACTCCTGAGAAATGAATAGGACGACTTACACTGAAAAAATGCTAGGAGAAAAGGTGTTTGGCTGGAGCCAGGATATGAAAAGAGTGGGGATTCTGGGAATGTTTACATAATTTATATATTAGTCAGGAGAATATTAATATATGCATATGTTTTGTAATGCATGGTATATATAAATATATATATGTGTGTGTGTGTCTGTGTATGTTTAATAATTCAAATTGTAATTGATAACTTAGTTTGTTCATTCAAGATTTCTAGTCTAATAAGTTAATATGACTCTGCATTGTTCCTTTATATGAAAATGAATCTGAAAGGAAAATACTAGTCTAGTGAAGACCTATGAATGTACCTCATTCCTGGATGAAACATATCTAAATAGGTTTAAGGACGGGTTTCGCCAAATGAAAATGTGTACTAAGGGTGGTGGAAATTACTCTGAGAAAATTAAATAAACAAAGGAGTATTGCAAATCTTTTGTATGCATATATGTGTGTCTATTATATTTTTCTTAGGTATGATAAATTGTTGTCTTTAGGCAAAAACTTAATAATAGAGATCCATCATACCTTTTGTAATCTGTCTTCATTGGTTTCTGCAAACCATCTTCAGTTGGTGAGCGCTTTCGGACATTATCCATCCTCGTGACCAAATACATGTGTTCACTGACACTGTCTGTACTCAACAGTTGAATACAGACAGTGACAGTGAACACATGTATTCGGCCATGAGGATGGATAATATCCGAAAGCGCTCGCCAACAGAAGATGGTTTGCAGAAACCAATGAAGGCGGATTACAAATGGTATGATAGTTCTATATTCATTGGTAGTTATAATAACCCTTTAGATTATAGAGCTCCATCTTATAAAAAAAAAAACTATTTCAAAACAAAAAATGGAAGCAGTTTTTAAGAAGCATTGAGATATAAAACACCCTTTTTGTACAGAACAGCAATAGTTTCAAAAGACAAGGATGGAGTGGGGGGAGGAGGTAAAGCACTGCATCATCAAAACTCAATAAGTTAAAACAGTACTCTTTATTGCAAAATTATATGATACAAAAAAGAGATTTACTTCTTAAAATTATAAATATTATACACAGAAATATATACAAAACAGTAATTACATTTTTCTTCATTAATTGCCTAAAATGGCCTAAATTTTCTGGAATTTTTTAGAAGAACAATTTTTTTCTTATCTTCTTCGAATTTTTCTCTCAATTTTAAAAGTTCTAAAAAAAAAAAAAATTAATAACTAATAAATAATAAAATTTAATACAAACATATATGACAGTACTCACGGTTCATTTTAGATTCTCTTATTTGAAATCTATAAAAGTTTAATAATTGCTTCTTTTTATTTTTAACTATTTCTTTCTTAGCGACTCTATTCTGAACACTTTCTTTTCTTTTAAAAACATGTTTTCGTGATCTGCAATTTAAAAAAGGAAAAAAATGACGTTTAATAACATATTTATCTACACTGTAAATATTTATTTAGTGCTCAATTCATATAAATAAAATATAAAATAATTCAAAAATATACAGTCAATTCTTGAATAAAAAAGGAAAAAAAATTGTATTTAACTCTCACTTTGAGAAGTGACGAACAAATTCTCTCTACTAATAATCTCCACGTACAAAAACTCTCATTTTAACTTTAAAGGAGTAAATATTTTCACTCTCTCATTAGTGGGTTTATTTAGTATTCATTAGTACAACAAAGTAGGTTTATTTTATTATATTTATTTCCGTCTCTTTCTTCATGCCTTCCTAATCTTTATTAGTAAACATAAAACCTTTCTAGAGGTACCTTGTTGACCATTGAGTTTTATGAGGAGAGGATTGTCAGGAATTTGATCTTGAGAGCTGAAGAATCAAAACCTAATTTGTAACCAAACACATTTATATTTTAGCCAATGTTTTGGCCTAAATTTCAGGCCTTCACCAGGGCTGAATATAGAAAAAAAACATACAAAAACAATATAGAAAAATGACTTTATATATATATTTTTTTTCTTCATATTTAGACCTGAAATTTAGGCCTAAACATTGGTTAAATAAAAACTTTTTTGGGTACAAATTAGGTTCTAATTCTTCAGATCCCAATTCTAATTCCTTACAATCCTCTCCTCGTAGAATATCTTTCCATAACCCATAGATAATTTTATATATATATCTTAACTAAATTAAATGAACTCTGCTAGGTTGGCTTAATTTCCTTAAATTTTATAATCTTAAATAAATGAATAATTTATTTGCGTATATATTATTCATATTATATATGAATATATTGTTCATATTCCCACATCACTATTTTTAAATCACTACATTTATTAAAATATTTGTGTTTTAATCCAGATTTTATAGTAGATTGGTTTTATATTTTTGATCATGAAACTTGCTCATTTTTTTTTGGTAGTAGTTGATGCTTACAAATTATTCCAAATGCTTGTCTCACATTAATAGACAATTTGGGCTTTTAGCAAGTGGAGGGGATAGCAACGCTGAAGATTTCCGTCCATAACTGGAGCCTATTAGGGACAAAGAAAGGCATTTATTTATTTTTAGTAGCTTTCAGTGTTATACATACAACTGATGAGATAAAATAGTGTTCAAATTATTTAACAAGAAATAATTGCATAATAGAAATAATAATAATAAATAAATGAAAAACAAGCTTTATTAGAATAACAGTTTTGTTATAATTATGTTGGTTTCAACATAGAGATATGTCTTGATAGAACCAGAGTTCGAGAATGTGACTGAATAGATGACTGATGATTTTGGGTGGTTCACATTAATGGTGAGTGGTTTCCTGATTACATGGATGAGGTGAAGATCATCATTTAGAGAGCAAGTTTGGATATATTTTCAGGTAGGGAAACTTGGTTAGTACTTTCACCTACATACAGCTTTCTGAGTATTCCTGGCTACAATATTTTCTGAAAAACCGGTTTCAGAGTCATCAGGAACAGAGGATGAATGGTTCTTTATGGTTAAGATGAATATTAGACTGTTCATTCATTCTACTTATACAGTAATCCATCTAGTAATAATTACCCTGGGAGCACCACTTTCACAGCATAATTGCACCTAATGAAAAAATGTATATCACAGGGAAAGAAGCACATAAACCAAAATTATTAACCAGTAGTTATAAACTCCTCCTAAAGAGCCATTTCCTTCATAGAATATAAAATATCTTAATTCACCTTAGAGTGAGTTCCTGTAATATTAAAGTTTGAAAATAAAATATTACACTAATGCTCAAAATGGATAACAAGTTCTGATATAGCTTTTTAACTGATCCAGAACAGTCATGATTTGATGAAAATATTGACTATATATGCTGAGCCGAAAATGTTACTTTATAATGAATTGCATTGGGTTGGAAATGAAAAGAGAGCATTGACTTGCTCTCTTTCCATTCTCAACCCAACTATGTTATTGAATAAAATTAATAATAAATAAATAAATGGTCATCACTGTGCAGGGAGAAGGGGCCCATCGACCCCACTCCCAATAAGTTTAGGCAATAAGGCCCAGGAGGTCGCTAGGCTATCTCCGTTTTAGTCGCCGGGGAGGATTGAGGATTGGAGTCCGACGACAGGGATTGGGCAAGGTAATAATTACTAGCATCTTTTGATCTTTAGTGTTTCCATCTGAAACACTCAATTTTCGGCATCTCTGCTTACGCTGAAGGTGGAGTTACACTGTGATAACAAGTCTGGTCTTTGCTGTAGACAAACATGTATGCGGAGTGTTACGGATCACTAAGTCTCCACAGAACGACTGCATTAAGAACAATTATCTAGAAGGGATTTTTTTGAAGATGTCGTCCATATGTCTATGCTCTAACAACAACTCAACTGCTTCCTTTGGCCTAAAATAAAAATTCATGTCGCGGTGTTTGATGAGGAACGCACTAAGAAAATATCTGAAATCTCAAGACCAATACAATATATTTTGAGAATTTGTTCAGATTCTTCCATACCATGATAACGAACATATTTTATTAATTTAATGATTTCTTATATGTTATCTATCTGTTTGAAGGAGGGTAGGTTAGTATTATCCTACTTTTGATGCATTTTCTACATGTAATATATATTTGTATTGCAGTATCGAAAATTATAAAATGTTGTTTACCCGAATCTTTTGGCTAAACTTTGAATAATGATGATCTAATTTTATTTTAATTGAATATTTTATAACTAAAAAATCAAAATATTGAGTTATTTAATAACAAGGAATATGTATTTTTTATAAATATGATTTACTTTTGGAAATATAAAAATCATTTCATTGTTTTTATTGGCTAAAAAAATAACCTGAAGTTGTGTGCAATGTGTAACTGTTGAGGTTTTTTGATCACTTTTATCTTCAGATAACAAGGTCTTATATTAAGCTTTACATATGTAATTTCAACGAAACTTTTAAATCTGGAGTGAGTGGGAGGGGATATTACTGTTCAGCTGTGAAATAAAATGTTTCCCCTTTGTAGGAGCTACTTATTCTAAGCAGATTTCCGATTTTTCATTAAAATGGATATAAATAAGAGTAAGAGACATAACATATGACCACNCTTATCAACATGATAATAAAAGAACAGAGGGATGTGGTGTTGTATGTGTAACTAATGTACAAATTTGGTTAATTTTATTTTTTTAAAATGAAATACAACAAATGAATGTATGTACCTATGTATATGTATTTATATGAATGTATAAATGGCATAGCAATGTTTACTTAGGAATTTACTAACACTGGTACATAATAAAAATTTCAATACCTCAAAGAGTTACACGTTCTTAAAGTAAGATCTTATGTCTGTTTGTACAATACATTTAGATGCTTCATCGTAAAAAATGTTAGCACTTATTTAGCCCGGAAAATATCTCATCTGGAACATGATCTATGAACTGTAAGCCCCGACGAATAGTATCAAAAGCTGGCAATATTTCTTGTTTTGATGCTCTTGCAGGTTCTTCCTCTTCGAGCTGATCATCAGTTTCCTCTTCCATTTGCTCACTATGAACAGAGACTAAAATGTTTTTGAAGCACCTAGGATTTTGACTTTTCCCTATTACAAATAACCTTAGTTTTTCTTTGCCCATCATATTCGTGTCAACTAAGAGTGTTACTCTCTCTTTACTGCTTTTACCGCTGTGGCAATCAATGATGAAAGTTAGTGTTTTGTTTGGCAAACATTTATAAAAAAGGCTAGTCTTGTCAACATTAAAGATGTCTTCTGGACTAGCTAAGATTTTGCTTAAAACTGTTTCCTTCTATTAAATGCAATAATTTTCATTGAAACTTACACTTTCCCCAGAAATCACTTTTTCCTTTAGGTTATGCCGCTTCTTAAATTTGTCAAGCCAAACTGTGCTCGCTTGGAAATCAGTTTGACCTAACTGCTTAGCATATTTCAAGGCTTTTTCTTTTAAGAGGGGTCCCGATATAGGCATGTTTTTTTCACCCATTTTAGTAGAGCTTGGTCAATCTTATCATATTGACATTTTCTAGAGCGCTTCCTTTCAGCCCCAACAAAATCATCTGAATTAGACACACTTTCACGGTTTTTCAAAATCGTAGATACGGTAGAAGTTGGAATGCCCTACTTCTGAGCAAGACCTTTATTCCGCATTCCATTGTCCACATATTTGCATCCGCTAAAAGGTCAAGCTTTTCTGCAATAGACAATGACTTAAGTTTTGCCATTGCACCTGTAATGACAAACAAACAAAGGCCGAATAGATAACTGGACTGACAATAGTAAATTGACGAGCTGGAGAACATCGAAACGGCCCAAGCAGAGGGAGGTTACAGACTGAGGTGACAGCTTGACTGGAGGGAATCTGTGATTTACAGATAACCTGTGATTAACAATCCGGCGGGTCGCTTACATTTAAACCATCGTTTTTGTTGTTTTTTTTCGGTAGGGCTGTTTGCTTGCACTATTTCACTAGATAGAAAAAATGTTCGATATATAGAATTTTTTTTTTTTCAATAGAACATTGTGAAACCTTATATATGTCCTCACGAACTGTATGTTCAGAAATATCACTACAAACACGCTAATAAGCTAAAAGGTCATTTCCACCACCAATGAATATAGAACTATCATACCTTCTATTATCCGTCTTCATTGGTTTCTGCACACCATCTTCTGTTGGTGAGCGCTTTCGGACATTGTCCATCTTCTGGCCGAATACATTCACTGTCACTGTCTGAATTCAACTGCGTTTGTATTCTGTGGGTTAGTCGGATGTGTCAGGTATATCTGTAACGGTCGCTTTGTCAGAGATAAGGTATGTCACACGCGCGAGTCACAGACCGTTATTCCAAGTATTGCTTGAGGCAGGGATTAGTTGTAATCTCCTTTGTTGAGGTGTTCTAAGTGTTCCGAAAGTTTTTTGTAAATGTGTTTGTGTTTGATAGTGTCTGCCTAAGGATTATGATGTCTTATGTCTTTTTGCGTTGTTGTCGGTTTGTGTGTCGTCTGTTCGTTAAGGTTTGTGTGTTCGTTTTAGTAATAGTAGCGGTCTAAATATGGTGTCAGATTGTGTGTTGAGTTGTTCGTTAATAATGTTATTGTCCGTGGTCCTTGTTTTGTAGATTTCCATGTTTTCTAAGATGTCCATCTTCCGTCCCTTGTGTTGTTTATGTAGCAACATCATGGTTGTTTGTATGTCGGTGAGGTCGTGTCCATTGTCTTGCAGATGGTTTGCGTAGTTGGAGTCCCGATTTGAGGAACACGCACGATCATACAAACGAAACAAACGGGCCTCCAACTACGAAAAACTTTCGGAACACTTAGAACACCTCAACAAAGAAGATTACAACTAATCCCTGCCTCAACTAATACCTGGAATAATGGACTCTGACCCTTATAGCTTGCACGTCTGACAGACCTTATCGCCGACAAAGCGACCGTTACAGATATACCTGACACATCCGACTAACCCACAGAATACAAACGCAGTTGAATACAGACAGTGACAGTGAACGCATGTATTCGGCCAGAAGATGGACAATGTCCGAAAGCGCTCGCCAACAGAAGATGGTGTGCAGAATCCAATGAAGACGGATAATAGAAGGTATGATAACGCTAATAAGCTGTTAATGTTCTTTACTAAAAGAAATAATAAATAAATAATAGAACATTGATCTTTTAACTCTTTATGCCAACTCAACTTATGGTAACTGCCCATTTCACTATTACAATTGTATTATTGGAGACTGTACAGCAAGTCTAAAAAAGCTATTCTCAATTACTTTTAGCAATTCTTAGCATGATGTTGCTCCAGACGGTCATGACAGTAAATCACTTTTTTAACTTCTTTAATAAATATTTTAATAAAGATTGTTTTGTGTGTTTAGTTAGGATTATCAAACTCATTAAGATCTAATCATTGTTTTCTTATTTGAATGGGGCTCAATATCTATGATAAACTGTTAGATATAGCCAACCGTTTTTAGGCTCAAACTGACATTTTCCTGAAGCTAGTTAGCAAACTGATAACTAGAGAATGTTTTTCTTGCTTCTCTTTTAAAAATTTTGTATTGGGTTTAAGAAAAGGTTGTCTTTATATAGTTGTAAAATAATCAAATTATTTCAGAACTGCAATGTGAGCACATTTTCAGTATTGTAAAGGATTTCAAGTCCAAATATTTTTTTATTATTTTTATTTATTTGGTTTTTACATTCTGTAAGTAAGTTTAAAATTCCAAATATTAGATAGCAATTGATAAAGATTGATTTCTAAGATTAAAAATTAGAAACTTAAAGCTCTCCACCCATCTTTTACCCAGAATTATATAATGGTAATGAATCTTGAACATAAGAAATCAAAGGGACAGTTTAAGANCTTTTTAGTGACAGTTGTCCAGCCTTCCTCATCTGGTTCGGCAGCTTCTTTCATCTTTCTCTCTTCTTCCTCTACCTTTTTGTCATATTCAGCCATGTAATTGTTTATCTCAGGCAGGATTTCATCAGGGTTTATTATCCGAGCATTATATTCTTTGCACCATTCTGAAATAATGAATTACATGAAGGCAGCAATTAATATAAACTCAAAAAAATTACAAGATGTATATGTGGGTGGCAAATAATTTTTGAAGTTATTTATTTATATAATAAATTATCATTTTATAATTAGATAATAATGGTGATGAGCTAATTTTCCTTCACCATGTGGTGTTAATGTGATTAATAAGGGTTTTCATTCAATGAGAAAGCATATACAAAATCTATCTTGAACAAAACACTGTTATACGGACTTAGATAAGAACAAATATTCAGGGTGTCAGGTTAGGTTCATTTGGGTCTCTCACGTCAAAGACTGCAGGTTCTAGTCCTCTCAAGAAAGGCTAATATATCGATTAATAGATACGCCGACCCATTGCCAGGGTGTTTAGAAGAGGGTGACTACCTAAAGATAGGCTCTTCCAACTTATGGTCACAAGAAGTTAAATAGGAGATGAATTTTTTTTTAAATTCCTCATTTCAAAAATTTGAAAGTAACTAGCAACTAAAAAATGAAAAAATTACAAGAAATGAAATCATATATCTTAAAAAGGAGACAGAAGAAAATTGTTGTTTATTGTTTGTTAGAAGTTGAATAAAAATGTTTCATAAGCAACAGTACAACTCACACAGGTGTCTCTTAGTTTAAATTCTAAGATAGGAAGGTTGGTTTTCTGCCTTAAAATTTTCCTGATTCTAAAGAACTCTGATGTTCAACTGAATAAGGTAGTAACTCTTCAAGTGATAGCAGAAAATAAGGTGATAACAAAACAAATAATTAACAAATTCAAACTAAATGCATAAAATTTTCTATTACCCGCATACAATGAAATCCTCAGTTATAAAAATGGAATTCCAGACATTACATTCTAATAAAACAGGAATAAAAATCACCTTATCAACATGATAATAAAAGAACAGAGGGATGTGGTGTTGTATGTGTAACTAATGTACAAATTTGGTTCATTTTATTTTTTTTAAATGAAATACAACAAATGAATGTATGTACCTATGTATATGTATTTATATGAATGTATAAATGGCATAGCAATGTTTACTTAGGAATTTACTAACACTGGTACATAATAAAAATTTCAATACCTCAAAGAGTTACACGTTCTTAAAGTAAGATCTTATGTCTGTTTGTACAATACATTTAGATGCTTCATCGTAAAAAATGTTAGCACTTATTTAGCCCGGAAAATATCTCATCTGGAACATGATCTATGAACTGTAAGCCCCGACGAATAGTATCAAAAGCTGTAAGTAAGTTTAAAATTCCAAATATTAGATAGCAATTGATAAAGATTGATTTCTAAGATTAAAAATTAGAAACTTAAAGCTCTCCACCCATCTTTTACCCAGAATTATATAATGGCAATGAATCTTGAACATAAGAAATCAAAGGGACAGTTTAAGATAATAATGTCATGCACAACACAATGGGTTCAAAAAACAAAATTTAATGCAAGGGGTAAGGAATATAAGAATAAGAAGAAAAAAAATGAAATAAATTATGACTTACTTGGTAGTCCAAAGGGAATGCAGCTGTCCTCAGCCATAAGGATTAGTTTCTCAGCAGGATCAAAGGATAAAACGCGTTCCACACTTGAAGATTTTTCAAAAACAATATATGCTACCTTAAAACCCTGGAAAATTGGATATTTAAGCTTAAGTAACTTGTTCAAATAAATTATTAGTTAATTCTTGGAGCTAAAATAATTCTGTTAACTTGTTTAATCAAACATATTAATTAACTAAATCAATTTTGTTAATAAGTATTTAATAATAATTTTTTTTAAATTTGCTCTTACGAAATATCAATTTTATGTTCAGTAATATTTCTATAATTTATTTTCTTAACAATGGTTCTTGCAATTTTAATAAGTTCAAAAGAAGAATGAATGCAAAAACTAATGAATCTGAAAATAACATTGAGCCTATTGTGTGGGGAGGAGCTCAACCATCCAAGTTAAATTTAATTATCTTTACTCTGTCAATTGTTAATAATATTGAAAATAAAATAAAATAAATAAATAAATTTTGCATTTATTCAGTTTCATATTTTCACCTATACACGAGCTATAAATAGCCTTAGCAATTTTTAAAATAATGAAACCAAATTATGTAATAAGCTTCTTTGAATCAGGAAAAGGGAGTGGGAGGTTTAGAGTGAGACAAGAATTTATAATTGTAATATCATTGTTGTTATTTGAGTTATGAAAAAGTTTATAATAGGATTTAGTAGGCGTAAAATGTATTTTTTAAATGTTTATGTTCTGTAACATTTTTATGAAATTATTTAAGAAGGAAATTTACAAAAGTAATCATGAAGGATGGGTGCTTCAACTTATGCTATTGAGCTAACAACCCATTATCTTACATAGAACAATAATGCCTTGGTGCACTTTCAGCTAATACATTCCCTGAAGTTTGGACAGAAATTTTCAACAACTTTTTCTTTCATGGATTAAAAAAATAGTATATGAGTCCCGCTACAGCCTATCCTTTCTTTTATTTTGTCATCAGTGCATCCTAGACTAACTGGACAAGGCCATAGTTTTCACAGGGGAAAGTAGAAAAAAAGAATCCAAGAGATGCTGATTAAAAACTTGATTTTGAATTTCAGCTAGATATTCCAAGGAAGCTTGTCTGCAAATAACCTGGAGAGTTGTGATCAAATTAACAAAAAAAAAAAAAAAAAAAAAAATTACAGTTAACAATTACAATGCTCTCATTAAGGCCCACAATATACCCCTTTCCCCTCTCTCTGTCATAAGCTAATAGTAAAATACCCTTACACAACCCACTCATAGCATATATCAGTCGATTTATGAAAAAAGGCCCCAGAATACATATCCAATCATAGGAATAAAAAGGGGATAAGTGTAAAATGCAAATAATTTTGATGAGATAAAGTACTTTCAAATGCATTCTGCAATTAGAAAGAAGGGACACAGCCTCCTTCCTACATATCAACAAATATCTTAAACCTCTGGATTTAATTAAATACAACTAGATAAATTATAGAATAGTCTGTTTTTAAAAATCTCAAAATAAAGAGTCTTTGCTTCAAATTGATTTATTAAGAGAAAACAAGATAAATATATTAAAAGAAACTTACCCTAATTTCAGGAAAGTCTTTAAAAACCCCTGGAGCAGGATTTGAATTCAAAAAGACTCTCTTGACTTTCCCAAATTCAGAGAAAACATCAGCAAGCATTTCCTTAAAATCAAGACAAAACTATTATTAATGTCATATTAAGTATTAGGTAGAAAAATATATTTTATTTCTCCATTTAAAAATTGACTTTGTGGATGAAAAATCAATCTTAAAACCCTTTAAAAAAATGTCAATGGTTATGTACGACTTAATAGTTTATTTTTCTGAAAATAGTAACAATCTAAATTCTTTATTGTTTTTCTTACCTTATATGCAAACATCTATTAAGTTAAATACTTATGAAGTTGAGTGGTAATTAGATTAAATTGGATCAACAATTTTAAATTGTTTTTGAATCAATGAAATTTAACTCACCTCCACGCTGAAAGTACCTTTTGGACTTAGGAACTGGAGGAAAGAAAAGAAGAAGAAATTTAACTCTTAGAATAAGGGGACAATTTATGGTCTTGGAAGTTTTCTTATTGAAAAATCAAATAATAAATTTATTTATCTATATTATCTTCCACTTCTAAATCAGAAAGTTAATACTTCTCTGATCCTTTCTCCTTAAATCCTTTTTATGGCCAACACTCAATGGTTATTGTAATAGGCCTATGTTTAGCCTTTAGGTATGTTCAAGAATTCAGTTCATTGAACTTTCGACTTAACATAAACTCATTGGCTTTGAGAGAGTGGGTGGAACACTGGATGTAACTTCATTATAAACTTCCTAGCTCACAGCAAATGTATGTTACTCTTTTAGAACATGTAATTAATTGCACGTAATAGTACGTTATAGAGCTTCTGTGGATAGAAAAAAGTTGCAAAATAATTTTATGATTTTCTAATTTAAAAAACAAAGCCAAAATCTATTAATGAAGGCAAAAAAACAAAAGAATGGCTATAAATGAATGTGTAGAACAGACCTAACCCTTTGGCTACTTCACTCATCAGTTAATGATAACTCATTTGAATTCATATTATAATTGGTTAACCATAAGGTTCTGGTAATATCAAATATGCAGAAAAAAACACTGGGTTAATTAGAAAAGAGGAAGTATTCCCAATGTTTAGAATAGTGAATGTCAAAAACAGAATCAGCAATTAAATAAGAGAGAAGTTTATTATTACATATGGGAACACATGCCCAAGAATTGATAATTATTGAATAAAAGTGAACAAATTGATTTTCAGTATTTTTCCCAAATCATTAATAGACAAAGATTTCAAAATGTCTTATGATTGCCTCATTTCTTGTCTGATAATGAAAGTGATCATCGCCTATGGAAAATAATTCCATTAATCCATTATAGATTATTTTAATATTAAAGATATCCCCACAGAGAGTTATCAGTAGATGAATTTCAATTTCCTTATAGAAGAAGTGTATGAAAGTTCTGGTATCAAGTAATGAATTAAAGTATATGCAGGAAGAGGTGACTGTATAAGCAGAACGGAACATAGAGATAAAGATGTCTTTTATTTTATGAAAGATTTTCTATATTAGGGAAAATTGTGAAAGTAAAGTAAAGGAAACAACTTGGAAGGAATAAAAAAGTGATGAAAAATGAATTTTTTTTTTCAGTTCAAAAACAATGTATTACTACGTAAATTTAAAGAAAAAAGATACGTGTTATTCATTTCAAGTAAATACAAAGCAACATTAAAAGAATATGAAAATAAATAAAAATTAAATTTTCTGCAACCAATTGCGTTACATTACAACTTTGTGAATGAGATAGATTGCAAAGATCAGATGCTGTCTTCTTGTTCAAGGAGAACATTTAAATGGTACATCAAGTTATGAATTTATTTGGTTGAAACTTCGGTTTTCAATTCCTTCAACTTATACAAATATACTAAAAAATAATAATAAAATTGAGTTTTTATGGCAATAATCAAGAAATTTTAAAAAACTTAGTTGGAAAACTCCGAGACGGAATGTCGACAACTTCAGAAGCGAATGATCACCTACCTGAAATTTTACAAATAAATTAAAATAGGAATGTAAACAGAAAGATTTACCCATAGTACTACAAAGAAGGGAAATATAAACATAGTAATTATTCTTGTCCTACTAGTGTCGGTAATTCTGGATCATCAATGGGAGAATGTTTCAAGCACTACAATCAACCAATTAAAGAGTAATTACTTTACTAGCAGTGAACGATTTCCTAAAAATGTATTTAAAAATTATATTTACTTTTTTATTAACGTAATGTAACTATGTTATTATCTTTATTCATTTTTCTATTTCTTACATTTCTTTTTTGCTATTTTTTATCAAAAATTTATCAAACATAACAGCCATCAAATTTCATTTTTAAATATTTATACATCAAAAATACTAAATAAATATATTTATAAATACAATAATACTATATTTTTACAGTAATATTACATCAGATACAGACGAAGAGTACATCAGGGATGACTTAAGCGGTCTGAGTTAATTCCATTATCCCTCTTCTCAGTCTGCCTCGGTTTCATTACCTTCTAACTATCCTTTTTGACTTTCAAGATCAAATTAGTCATTTACTTTTAATTATTTCCAACTCGATGATGCACATGACATAAGCTCAGTTTACACAGTCCCTGCCAATAATGAACTCTTAAGACTTTTTTGGCCCTCCTGTAGGCATTACTACTTTAATATACCAATTAACTGTTTAGTTAGTAAATAACTTCAACAACCCTTACTTTTTGTATAAACCTTATTGTAGTATGTACCACATTATTTTGACAATTTTGTTTTAGTAATCTGCTTTCTAGTTTACTAGTAGCAGTCCAGAGGGATTTGTCTCTTTTTGAGAGGCTAGACAGGTAGGCATTAAATGCCTTATTTCATAAAGCACCTAGTTTTTGCTTTATGAGACGAGATAGCTAATGGAGCTCCCTACGATCTGAGGGATGCCTGTACCTCTGGAACAGGGCTCGAGCTTGCTGCTTAGCTTGTATGAGGTTTTTAATGTAATCAGAGAGGGGTTCAGCTGATATTACAGTGTAGCGGGTGCTGGTGGGTTTTAAGTTAGCCTTCCAAAGACATTGCTGAATCTTTATAGTAAAGAACTGGACAGAATCATCCAGCTCTTCAGAGGTTTTTAAGGAGATTCCGAGGTCAAGTGACTCTTCTAGGAGAGTTCTAAAAAGTGGCCAGTCAATGGGACCACTTGAGGACAGGGTTGTGGCCAAAGGAAAGTTCATTTAATTTTTTTACAGAGTGATGGTAGGTTAAAAGATTTTTACACATGAAAAAATCTAGGATATCCTCAGTTCTAAAATTCATAAATGTAACAAGTACCAACCTATAAATTATCCAGGATGAGATAAGTAACATGTACAGGCAAAGCATCATTCTATATCTAACCACCAACTTACAATCTTTGTCAATCAAAGACAATGTACCACATTAACATTTTATATAAAACAACAAAAATCAATAATACTAAAAAATTATGAGTTAATTTTCTTCAACGTTTCCCTTGAGTACAGACTTAAAACATTTGGAACCTGTCTTATATCTCATTATTTACCAGCTCCTTTCTTTTTATTATTATTAAACTCCTTGAACAATATAGGGCTCCAACAGAGTAAAGATCTTGTTTGTATACATTATTATCTTAAACCAATGGGTTTTTTTTTTTTTTTTGTTCATCTCAATATTCTTAGAATCATTTTGGTGTTTAAGTATTGCCTGGTTTCACAATTATTATTGGAGGATATTGTAAGCAGTCTATTGATTAAATTAAAACCAAACTGCATATCTATATATATCTGTCTAAATTTTTTACACCTGTTTGTGAGTTTAAAAGCCAGACTACCATCCCATAGCCTATGAAGGGCAACCAATAATTTCAGAAACGTCCTTTAATTTCAGGTAACTATTTAATAGTTTATTAATTGTTCATAGTTGTTCTGTTATTAATCAAATTATAGTTCTTAATTAGTTTATTATAGTTTATACCCCAATGTTTTTTTATTAGTGATTAGTGTCATCAGATTTAACATAGGCAATTAGATGGAGAATAATATTTTTCCTTCATAGGGTGTATGTTGTGGACTTATTGTGAGACTTTGCTAATTCTAGTAGATCTATAGTTCAGCACAGGTGTGGGAAGGTATGTCATGGGTACACTCAGAGGTATCTGCTATGTTGCTAATGATAGATTAGAATAATAATAAAAATAGTGGAGATATAAACATGTCTAAATTATTTTTTTTTTCAGATAAGGAATATTAGTTGCTTTGAAATATATGGAATTATTATACAGATCATAATTCCATATATTTAATCTATATTTAAATACATACGAATGTATTTAATANGTGGGGGCGTTTGCTCATAAAAGTATAAATAAACCAAAAGAATAGTGAAAATTAATGCAAATTGCAGAAGTAAATGGCGGATTAAGTCAGAACAAGAATTTGAAAATCCAATTACCACATTTTCGACATATCTCTGAACTTCGGCCATTTCTTTGGTTTCAAAAACAGCGTTTAGAGCACTTCCCACTGTATATTCTTCCAAGAGGAATGGATCTCGTATGATTCGAGATTTCACCTCCACAGATATTTGGAAATCTGCAAATCTTGTAATTTCTTGAACTGCCATAAATCATAAATTTCGCAGAGCAAAATTTGAACACTGATGCCAGGAAAATTTGATAGTTTAAATCAGAATAGAAAACAATAAAATTTGAAATAAGAACTTATTTAGTGTATAGGGACCACTATTCACTTATTTAGGGAATAATTGCCAGAGATATTTTTAGTTTGGAGGCATTAGCTGTAGAGAGAGGCAAAGGGTCACAGGGGATTAAAATAAAGAGGGGTTGAAAATGGTACACAATAAGATAAGAAGTGCATTTCCAAGCACTAGAGCGAAATCACTAACACAATCACTTTTACTAGCCAACAAGCATAGTTATCACTTGATAATTATTGTAACATATGCAGTTGTCTAAAACATATAGATAACGTTGGCAGATAATAATACTATATTTTTACAGTAATATTACATCAGATACAGACGAAGAGTACATCAGGGATGACTTAAGCGGTCTGAGTTAATTCCATTATCCCTCTTCTCAGTCTGCCTCGGTTNGGCCGCTCGAGAGTGTGCTTGTTCATGATGTGCACCTTGAGGGCACTCTTGACACTGGTGCTGTAGCCGCAGTGCGGGCAGACGTGTGGCCGCTCGAGAGTGTGCTTGTTCATGATGTGCACCTTGAGGGATGGCTCAAAGGAGTCAAAACATATTTACATTAAATGTTAAGCAATAAATGTATAAATAAAACTGTCAAGACTAATTGATCTCCATCTAAAGCATTTTAAAGAATATTTTATTTAAACTAAATCACTATTTAAAACAAGTAATGAAAAATGCTCAAGCACTGTAATAAAAAATTGAATCCTTTTGCATAGAAATAATATTTGATTTTCAATACACACATTTTAATTTTTATCATCCATTTAACAGAACTAGCTAAATTATGCTTTTTTTAAAAAGGCTTTATTGTACAACCACCCTGAATTAAATTTATGTAAGAAATCCATAACTAGCAGATCAATATTATATATTTGACATATAGAATTTAGTCAACAGAAAATCTATTATTTGGCATTTAAACCATTCAAAATGTGGCATATAGGTTCAAAATAATTATTTAAAAATTATCTCACTTGCTCAGTACAATTGCATCAATAGGAGAATCAACTATCCTAAAAGTTGAAACAATATACTTTTTAATCTGAAAAACAATATTTTATTAAAACTTTTTAAATGGTTAAGAAGTTTCAATTACCTCATAAACCCAACGAATATTGATTATATATA
>KZ806949.1:598391-621925 GCA_000696205.2 Oncopeltus fasciatus
AAAAAAATAATATATTTAATATTAAAATGAATAGTGAAAGTTAAAATAAGAAAAATCAGTAGTACACTGTAGAATACAGCATTGCAAACACATTCCTATGTCACACTTTTTGCAGATGGTTTTCACATAGAAGGAGTAAGGTTTCAAACGTATCTTCATCTTATAAAGAGCACAAATAAATTATTCATAAAATCATATCTACAGGATATTCTTAGTATAAGATTTTGGCCCAGCCATCCAGAAAGGTGTCTTGCATTCTGAGGTAGTTCTGTTCTATTAGGCAGCATAAGTCCAATTTTAGAATATTCTTGGCACTAACTCTTTTGCCGATAATCCAGACATTATGATGTATAGATATCTAATATAAATGTAAATAGAACCTATCACATCTTCATGCAATGTACCCCAAACTTTTACCTGGCTATGTCCTGGTTCACCTGGTCAGTCCCTCTCTTAATCTCATTATATTAGCAAATGCTAAGATTGGGTAAAGTTGGCAATTATTTTCCAGCACCTGTTACGTTTTATCTATGGTCTTTGAAGTGCTCGAGTTCATTGAAAGATGATAAGAAACAATCTCTCTGCATTGCTCCAGAGAGAATTGTGAATGTCTGTAATCCCAGTAGTGGAGGTCACTAGGCAATTGATTGAAACCTGATAACATGAAATTCAAAATTTTTCGAATGAAAAATATGTCGAAAATATTTGACATATTTTTCATCTAATAAAATATTGGGCAAATTTTTTTAGCAGTATATAACTGACATTTCACCCAAATTAAATTCACAATATCCTTATCATTAAACAGTTCAATATGGAAAAATCAAATCAACTGGAGATAAAGAGGATTAATTTGAATAGTTAAAACTTGTTGTCATCGAAAAGATCCACAAAAGTTATTATTTTATAAAAAAAATCGAATCTAATCAATTTTCTTTTCCTATTTATCATAAAAATTTGACTTAGTTCATTAATGTAAAGTTATTTCCGGGTTGGACCATGTAAATTTTTTGATGGTTGCCGAGCTTTCGCACATCCTGTGATGGGTTCTTCAGGGCTGAATAGAGAAAATCATTTTCTCTATTCAGCCCTGAAGAACCCATCACAGGATGTGCGAAAGCTCGGCAACCATCAAAAACTTTACACGGTCCAACTCAGAAATAACTTTACATACATCTGATGACTGTGGAAGCCTACGTGAACATCTTAGTTAATTAATATTAATGAGATAATTTTGTGCTTTGAAAAATGCATGTTATTTGACAGTTATATATTTCAATTACAATAGAGGTTTGTTTTCTCATTTGACAAGAAATATAACATAATTTAGTTATTATCATTAATTATGGCATATATTTTCCATCCTTTCTCCTATATCCTCATTGGTATGGCCTGACACATTAGGTAAAGTAATAAAAACATTCATTATTTTATCATCATAGGTAGGCTAACTATTTCATTATGTATGCTAGCCAATATATTATTGGCTACAAAATTATGAATGTTTGTTCATGTAACATCAATTATGGGAAATATTTTATCTCAAGCCTGAATTAGGCCTCATTGAATGCCATTGTTAGAGTATGTAACAGATATCATATAAAAAATATAATAAATGAATTTTTATTTATTTCAGTAATGACATCAATTCGGAAAATCTCATTGTACAAGAGGCTGTGGATATTATAGTAGGGCAACACAATGACGAACTAGAAAACTTATTTTGTGATGAGACCTAAAAGTTGGTTTCTTTTTTTTCTGAATCGTGATTCAACGATCTTCAAACCCCAAATTTGTTATTAGCTTTAGGATGTTATTACTCAACTATATGACTTAATTTTTTTTTGTCAGATAAAAGGGAGAAAACAAACATTTATTACAATTTAAATATAAAGCATCAAATAATGCATTTTTCAAACCATAAAATTAATTCATAACTTAGAAAACAATTTAAACATAATACATACTTGTCTGAGTGATCATATTGACTCTTAGTCAGTTATGACTGGTAAAATTACCAGTTTCAGTAGTAAAAAAATAGTGTGGAATGAAAACTTATTATATTAATAAGCAATTATATTTCAAGGGAAAACATTACGCAGGACCTGGCCCTATGCATTCTGATTTGGATATAATTATTCTAATTACTAGATCATGCAAAATTGTATACAGAAATTACAGACATGTAATGAGGGAGGAGCAGATAGTATATCTATTAAAAAAAAAAAGTCAAGAGTGTCAAAAAATAAGTCGCCATGTAGCTAGTTTAAATCTGAACATTGCAGAAATGGTTTTTTTTTCCTTCCCCTTTAATTGTAACTAAATATCAATATTTTTAAAATAAAATATATTTTTTAAGTGCATGTAGCAAATAATTTTTTGCTATTGAATTGTTTACTTTACAATACTATTAGAACACTTACTACACTTTTTATTTTTTTAAGAACTCTTTCATCCAGAGTAATTATAAAAAATATGTATATTTTGTTAGTATTAAAAAATCAAATATGAACATATTCTACATTTTTGTTTATTTTTATTTCATAGAGATTGATGCCCCCATCAAGTCATAGAATTATAAATCTTAAGAAAAAAAAAAATCTGCTCCAAATAGATAGCTATCATTGAAGAAAATCTGAAGTCTTTACAACTACTAGATAGACTTGAATAAAATACTTACTGTATCTTAAATATTGATAGTTTTTTATGTTCTTTTTAAAGACTTTAATAAATGGTATCAAATTTCTAATTAATTAGACTCACAGGATTCTCCTTCAGTGTGGTAGAGGGGAGGCTCTTCTTTCACCAAGCCTGAAACAGGTCAGAGAACACATCACAGCAGCACAGATATTTGTGAAAAATATAAGGGAACTCACACAAAACTCGAGATGTGGATGGTTGAGATACTTCGATTATTCCTTTTGAGGCTTCTGTAAAAACAAAAATTATCAAAATTAAATGTAATGACAACATGTTTTTTTTTTGTTCATTGCATAATGAAATAAGCACCTACTGAAATGGAGGGTATCAATAAAAAAAAGGTCTCACAGTTCTTTTTCTGAACTACTAGTTCATGAGTTACTCACAAGTGTGTATTATAGTCACGGCATTACTGCATCTGTGAGAGATTGAAACACTATCTCCTGCAGGAGGACTGGTCCCTCACAGGCCTTTTCAAGGCTTTCCTTAGATACCGAATAAAGGGATGACTAAGTCATAAGTATGGGATTTGTCAGTCTATAGATGGCTGGAGGAAGTATACCCCTACAGAAAATCACAGGTTCTCGAAGGTCAAGGGAGTTGGAAGCTGTGCACTCCATTTTCAGAAAAACTTCTTCAATAACAAAACTTATAATTAGCTTGACAACTGATGTTGAGGACCCAGAATTTGTATAAAGAACTCTTACTTGCCTAATGGGATGTTCGGAGCATACACAGAGTAGGAGCCTCCAAAACTGTGGTGAAAAAATTAAAAAAAAAGTCATGAAAAAGCCAAGGATGATTACCAGGTTGGATTCAGATGAGGAAAAAGTACTTCAGACCAAATTTTCATCCTGAGACAAATACTTAAGAAAAGATGGGAAGTAAATGAGAAATTTTATGGCCTATTTGTGGACTTGAAAGCAGTCTAAACAGAAACTGACTTCTATTACTTGTCTAAAAATCAACAAAGTCAGTAAACCCAACTGAAAAAAAAAAAAAATGGCTTGATTTTATTTCAACCCTTGAAGCCACTATTCAATGGCAATTAGATGTATTCATGAGCAACATTCTTGGAACTACTAAAAGGCCAAATGATTTACATGTAGTCTCAAATCATTTTCACTTTAAGAGCAGAGAAGCCTCATTGAATAAATGCTAGAGTTAGGTCTCGTACATATAATGTGACTTAATAATATATGAAATTAATCCCACAACAATCATCCTAATCCTAACCATGACCATCTGATCATAAGCTTTTGCTGTAGAAACAGTCAATCACTGTTTGGGATCATTTTATTTTATTATTCATTCGAACTATTGAAGCATTAACTTATGTTGTTTTCCTTTGGTCTAAATACATATTACTTCTGCAAGAAAGCTAAAATGTCCCTCGCAAAATTTGAGATGGTGACCCATTCTCTTAATCCATTAAAATTATTAATACACAGAGGTAATTTTAAATATGTTTCTTCTTTAAAGCTGGGTATTGAATAGTAATTAAGAAAATCATTTAATCATGTATTACATTCTGAATTTTGTGTAATTTAAATAATATTTTCATCTGATTTTAAAATTCCATTCTGATAAGTTTAATGAAGCTTAAGCTTGCAAGTAATCTCATTTCCATTAGTCAAATTTGATACATTTTATTACAGCATTCTTGCATTTTAATTTAAAAGCTGTATGTTAATTTTCATTAACCATGCATAATTTTTATGGATAAATAAAAATTAAGATGTTCAGTTAAACCTAGAAGTCTGTCATGCAGGAGCTAATTGAAGTAGATTTCCCATGTTTCATTAAAAATTGATAAGAATAAGATTAAATGAAAAAAAATCATTGATAAGGGGGAGAAAGGAATGAGTGTAAAAGGCATTAACACTAAAGTTTGCTCTAGACTGGCTGGGATGGCAGAATGGAGGAATTGCTCACCCATCATTATTACATTAGTAAATTTCTTTCTTAATAAGCATTTTTTGTAATAGTATAATATAACATAAACAATATAAAATTATGTTTCACACTTATTGCATTCTATAAACTTTTTTTAACTATAGTAATATAAGTTACAAATGTTGGTTTCCCTCTAAATCCCTCCTTTAATTCCCTTGTTGGTTTCAGTATTTGTGAACTTTCAAATGCTTTTAACAAAGATCCTAAATACTGAATTTAGTTTCTATACTTCAATAATAAAAGGTCCTACCAAACACTTATGTGTTAAAGTAGGAANTTTTTTAATTATCTGCCAACATTTTGGCTTATATTTAAGCCATCTTCAGGGCTATTATGAAGGCGAGAGGGGACGTCATGTCCCCAGGATCTCATATTCATGACTGACGTTGGCAGATAATTTAAAAAAAATACACATTTTTAAATTGTATTTTTTTTATCTACCTTGACCATACTTTGAACATTAATTGCATTTTATACCAATTATATAAATATGTAAAAATACAAATATTTTGTTAAAGAAGGGTCTCTTGTTTTTTAAAACAGGCAACTCCTTTATTTTAAAAACTCACTTACCTGATGAGTAGCCATGTCCCCAGGATCTCATATTCATGACTGACGTTGGCAGATAATTTAAAAAAAATACACATTTTTCAATTGTATTTTTTTTATCTACCTTGACCATACTTTGAACATTAATTGCATTTTATACCAATTATATAAATATGTAAAAATACAAATATTTTGTTAAAGAAGGGTCTCTTGTTTTTTAAAACAGGCAACTCCTTTATTTTAAAAACTCACTTACCTGATGAGTAGCCATGATCAATGTTGTCATCTGTAGGCTCTGATTTAATTGATGATAAGCCTGAAAGAAAAAACTATTTACGAGTAAAATACTTCAATATAAGCTATTTATTAAAGCTCAGTTAGAACTATACCAAATATTATTAAACTTTTATTTATTTATCACATTCTGTAAAATAAAAACATTTTGCAATTTTATCACAATGAAGTAAATGACATTCAACTTCAAGCACATGAGAAGAGAAGGTGACCAATGACACCACTCTCAAATTATTTACAGACTATGTCCCCAGGAGGTCATGGGGCCATCTTCGTTTGAGTCGACGGGAAGGGTTGTAGGGGTTGGAGTTGGAAGACATGGTCTGCGCTAGTGGATTAGGATGGTATGACAGTTTACTGTGGAAAAGGGTGAAGCGGGAAGAAATGAAGTCTTGATCAAAAGGTATATTAAAATTGTGGTGAAGAGATGAATTGGAAAGGGAGCATTTGAAATAATTCTCAGGGTTTTGGATTAAAAGGACTGGATTCTTTGGATGTTGGAAGGCTTGGCAGCACCTCAGATTCCTACTCCGTAAGTCCAGGTTTATCGTAATAAGGTTTTGTAGAGCGTCAGTTTGTTTTCTATTGTAAGATTGGAGTTCTTATTCATGAGTCTTTATAGAAGTCCATATCACCGATTAAGTTCCTGTCTTTTAATTTTAGTATGTTCTCCACATTTAAGTTGTGAGTCAAGATGGAACCTAAGGTAATGAATGGAATTTGAATGTGAGAATATTTGTGTGACCATCAAACATGTCTCACCTGAACATCATGAAATAGTTGAAATTTATCCATATGGTCTTACACATAATATAAGTATAACATGCTAAACAAAAAGTGATCATGTGATCGCCCCACGCTACATAAGGTACATACACACTGCTACATATAATCTGAAAGTTTCAGGACTTTCATAGAGGAAATATTTGCTTTTCATTTCTTAAAATCCATGGAAAACTCAATAGCCTTATTATTAGATGTTTTTTATTGAAGTTCGGTCAAGGTAGTGTACAATTAAAATATATCCCCACAAAAAATAAGACTATTGATCAATTTTTTTTTTACCATAGATATTATTAGTAAACGTTTTTTGTTGGGGTTCAGTCAAGGTAGATCCAAAAAAATACAAATTTAAAAGATGTGTATTTTTTAAATTATCTGCCAATGTTTCAGCTTCCATTGTAAGCCACCTTAAGGGCTATCATGAAGGAGAGAGGCTATTTACTTATTTTTTTTTACAGGAAAATAAGTAAATAGCCAATTATTCACACGATTTTTTATTTTAGGCTGAGCACTAACAAGGCCAAAGGTCTCATCATCAGAGTGAAAAGTCTTTAATTATATTGCTGGTGCTACAAGTAGTATGCAAGGATACAGAGCTTGAGAATTCCATAATCAAGGTTTCAGAAATCTGAAAATATGTCATTCAAAGTGATCAGTCACAAATAAAAATAGTGCATTAAAAATAGAATTGGTTGTTTATATTCTCCTGAAGTATATTATTTTTTAATCCTTTTAACCTATGAATTCATTAACATTGAATTTCTTCAGAGTTACAAATGTTTTGAGGCAAGTTACGGGCAATTTTAAGGTTCATAAGGCAAAATTATACAAATGTCGACTATTTGTAGAGTTTCTTTTGAATGGAAATTTGAAAAATATGAACAAACTTTCAAAATCTCGCTAAATTTATGTCTAAAACTACGACGGGTCTGGTTGGCTTAGTTATATGCATTAGGAGAGTAGTTGATAAATAATCTACAACACTGTTATAATTAATGTAATTAATACATCATTAGCTGATGGCTCATTTGAAGACTATAATAGTGGGATAATGACATAATTAAAACTCAACATAACTTTGGTAAAAGGTTAAAGCATAGCTCAATTACAATTTAATTTAAATGGAATACTCAGTATTTCAGACTGAAAGTACAAAAATGTATTTCACATGTAAGATGAGTGTCATTATCGAAATATATAATATTTAAAATTGTTATAGACATAAATCTAGAACAATTTCCTTTATTAATTTAATCCATAATACATATAATAACAGTTTTTTGAAAATAGAAAAGCAAAATTGCCTAAACAATTAATGCGAGAGAATAGAATAAAAAATCTGTCCCAGCCAGGGCTCCTGCTCTCCGGACCAGTATGCTACCACTTGCACCACCGGGACGAGCCAGATAACTTATTAAATTCCCAACACACTAGCGAGAGCCTAACCCAGGAGAAAGACGAATACATCGTCTTATGCTCGAAGGAGCTGACATTGTCTGGTTATTTATCGACTCTCATTATTTTTTCATTTCAATGTGCTTCAAGGATTACAAAACATCATTATTTGGTCTACATGAATCCCTTAATGTAAAATACTCAATTACCTAATTTTCTAAATTATAAATATATTTGTTAATGACTGGTGAAAATAGGATAAGGTGTAAAATGTAAGTTTCAAGTATGATATTCAAATTCTATGTGAGTCTATTTCATAAATATATTGATATATTTAGCTTAATTACTCACTTAATGATAACTTATAGTAAGTTGATTTATGTAATATAGTACAGAAAGTAAAAGGGTCTATCAAATTTTTGTTTTATAAAATTATCAGCAAAATGTAGAGATATTTATTAATTGCATTTTAATAAAAGAATCTCAATCATCATTATCATCAGATTTTAACAAAATATAAAAAATGAACAACTAGTTATATACTTCCAGTGAAGCAAGTAGTGAAATAATTTTCAGTAAGCTGAGTTAAAAAAAAAGAAGTTTCTATAAATTATTTTTCAGTTCAGAATTTCAGATATAATAAACAGCTTTTAACTATGATATTTAAAAACAGAATAAAAAATTTTTAAATGTTGACTGATCTATCTATCAGCAAAATAGTGAATAAAAAAACATTTACAACTATATAGAAGAAATGGACAAAAGTTGCAAATCTTTTTTCTAAGGCAGCTTAAGTTCAATTTAGCCATTTCCACTAAATCTAAGGAGGCAGTCTATAAATCTAGGGTACTTAGGCACATAGCATAAATTAATAATAATGTGATATGATATAAGGCTTTTTAATTAAATCTGAAAATAAGAGAGAGCACTTAAGAGAATGCCTTAGACTTTGTTTTTATATTAAGTAAGTACACATTCTAAACTACTGTAAATAATGTATATTTCAGAATTATTAAATTAAAAATTTTAATTTATTTTTATTGTTGAATTTCAAAAATTACTAAATTAAAAATCTGTAAAACACAAATGTTGCTAAAAGTAAATGAAACTGGGTGGCAACTGGTCTAACTGCAAATTACAGAAAGAAAAAATATCATATAATTTGTTTAACACAATAGCATGAATGTTACAATTTCAATTTAATCAATGACCTCTTATGTTTAATGAGATAATAGGGGTTCCATGTTAGCTTAGGAGATCCATTCGGCACATCCAAGCATGGTGCTGCATAATCGAGTCCGACCATGACCATACTAAGAAATAATGTACCATCTATGTTTAGAATATGGTGGCTAACTGTAGATAGCTCCTTCCTCCATGACCCTAATTAGTTGGATGGGAGATACAAAGAAAAAAAAAAAAAGAAAAAAAAGTGAAATCATACAATGATCTTAAGGGGCAGAAAAACATTTTTTCAGTTTAGTTTTTTGAATACCAATTTTTTTTAAATATTGAAAACATATATAAAATGACTTAATGAAATAATCAAGTTGTAGTGTAAGAAATTTGTTTTATGCTCTAATATATAAATTGGTAAATTATAAATGAAATAAAGGGGTTGATCAGTTGATGCAGCTATATTATCAATTAGATAAATAAATGTGAGAATAATTCTTTATTTAAGAAGTTAAAATGGTTGCTTATTGTAAATTAGCTACTGGTGTTATACTTTCATTATATTACATATTATTGAAAATAATTTTTTTTCTCTATGAATCTGTAGTGAGGATAATACTAATATTAATAACAGTTGACGGTCTTAGATGCTTTATAAATATCCAATTTTGTAAGAAAATTCGTATTTTTAAATATTTTTTCTTCTCTTTTTTAGTAACAATTGAACTCATTACTCTTAATTATACAAGACTGCTTAATTAATTTATACGAACAGAATTGTAATAGATATCAGGTAAAGTCATTCGGATATGTAGTTATGCTTTGACATTAATGGTGTACCTTCAGAGGTATCCATCCTTAGAAAAGTGAATTCAAGCGGAACGGGACTGTCAAGTAGAAGAGGGCCTCTCTGGAGATAGAGTAACCTTAAGAGTAAGGCACAGATGTGTACAAAACAAATATGAAGAAACTTGACGTTCCCCTATTATAGATAGTTTATAGCCCTTTTCCTCTCGATAATTTTTTTATTTCCACTTGTTAACGTATATAATTATTTTAATTACTATCAGTACTAATTAACTGAATAATACATTTTAATATTATCAGTATTAATTAGTCAATTAACGTATAATTGTAATACGTAATAATCAAATATTTCGTTTGTCCTTAGCCGTAAAATTTATCTCGGAAGAGAGGGGGGGAGTGAGAGGGAACAAGTGAGGGGGAGAGGAAAAGTTTGAAAGGGAGAGGGGCGAGAGATAAGGGGTGGAGGATGGGGTAGGGGGAGATTTTCTTTTTCCGAGTTTTGGTGTAAAATTAAGCAGATGGAAAATGGAAGCAGAAGTATACCATTTATTGATATGGTTATGAGTGTGGAAAAGACCTCTTCCGTTTGGAAATTCACAATCCCATATTCAACACCACTTTCAAACTTTTGGAACTTACCTTTGCAATCAAATATGGACATTGGACAGAATTTGTCAGTTATTGGTCATTTGAACTTTCCACCTAATGAAGATCCCCAAACTCATAAAATATTTCTTTTATCAATGAATTAATCGGAGTTGAGTTTACTCTAAATTAAAGTTGATTCGCTGCAGCGAAAAATATTTTTTTACTAAAACTTGACTTTCATATCGTCCTATTTTACTATAACTGCAAGAAATCACTAATACACGATAACACTGCGATTTTGCATTAACACTATTTTTTAAAATGGTGCTTTAAACAAAAATTAACTCGGGGAACTCAAAAGAAGAACAAATAAAAATGTTGATAACTTGATTTAAATAAATTTTCAATAATTCATTTTTAGTACAATATCCAATAAAATACGGCATTAAATGTTGGGTTTTCTAATTTTTGTACAGCCTATAACACGAAATAACGGCAGGCCTCTTTGAGGGTAGGTTTAATTCAAGTGAAACCCTAATGAGGCTACGTTGTGGGGGATCAAATTCCTTCATTATTATTCAGGGTTAGGCGAGACGGGGTGGGATAAATGCTGAGTGAGCATTATTAGGACTGGATGTAGATCTTAAACCCAACATATAATTAAAAACTTTCTTAAGCTACAGCGTTCATAATTTTAAATTTAACGCAATATTACCCGCAGGGCAGAATCAAATTGATTATCAAAATATATTCATCAGAAAGCACTCCTGATTAATAAAGGTGTGCCATATGATAAATATATTTGGATAATAAATTTTATTCTACCCTGCAGGTTATATTGCGTTCATCCTTTTCATTCATGGTTATAATTACACTAAAAAGTGAGATTATGCGCTTTCAACTGTTTTCCACGTTCCATAACAGACCAGTTTAATATCCAGTGCAGCCAGGTATTCGACAATAAATTTTTCGCGCGTCTATTAAAAAATTAGAACCACCCTCGCATTTTAATGACCCAATTTGTTATTGGGGAAAAATCCAGCGTTACTCTTAGAACCCTTTCCACTGTGGAGTGAGAGTGTGTGTATATATATATGTATGTCAAGCTCCAGAGAGCTGACACAATTTAAAAATTTTGAAAATATGTGAAGGCCCACCAGGAACACCATTCTACAACTTGCTAGTTAAGTGGCACACTGCTTACTCTCATCTCGTTGGTTGATGCCACAGCCAATCAGAAGTCACCATTCAATCTCTAGAAGTGTTGAAAAATCACCTTCACTTCTTTCTACTCCAGAAACTTTGAATTCATCTTTATGCAGAAGTAGGCCAGTTTGGCGGTCTCAACGCCTCAGGTTTCCGAAAGAATGCAATAGCAAGTAGCAGCACAAATTAAAATCATCACCAAGTAGGTGAAACTCGATATGCACAACCCAGAACGTCCCACATTTTGTCTCCAATGCTTGATACAATAGAACTTGTCGGTACAATAAGATTCAATTAACCAAAATCAATAGGAAAATCATCATCAGTTTAATTCCATCACTTTCAGAAAAGTGAATCATCATCAGAAAACATGTCATAACCATTATAGATGGTCACTTTCCATTCTAAATATAACTAACCTATTTTAATTTCATTATATCTTTCAGGATACACCTGTCCCCACTGTGAATATTTTGTTATTATATCATACTAATTCAGTTAATCTAAGCCTATTCTATACAGACACTTTTTTTCCCTTCATTCCATACAGTCCACCTTCAGGCAAGGATGTGGCCTAATATATATTCAATTATAAGCTTTTATATTTTATTTATTTAAATTTATTAGTGTTAATAACTGTTATTTCTTTGCGCCTTTAATGATGAAATTAGCCATTATTTCTTACCTATGTGAATCCCTAATGTGGAAAAAAAATTAGTTAACAGCAGACCTCTGTGACTGATTTTCTTACATTCTGAAGTAAATATATTCTACATTGTTGAAAGAATTTAAAGTCATATTTGAGGTGTGTCTCACAATAAATACTGGATCTCCAGAGATTTCTTTACAGTTTGCCTCCAGCTCGCTGGAAGTACTGCTTTACCTGAATCATTCGATCCAGTACGTCAATATTTCTTTCTTTGAAACCTTCTGCTTTATAATAATTTAAAAATCAAAATGTTTTTTAAAACTCTTTATTAACTCTTTTTTAAAATTTAATATCGTTAATAACACTGAACAACAAAGTTTTTGTTTCGGGGTTGAAATTAGCTATTTTAATGTATTTCCACGTGTTAAAACCGAAAATGACCATAAAAATTATATATTAGCTCTTGTTTTCAAGACATAGTATCATTCTATTATATATATATAGAGTTTTCAACAAATGAAATATTTCATCACCAACAGTTGGTACACATGTTTGTTTACATAACACCCCTCTCATCAGCTGTTCATAAGTAGTAAACATAACCTTTGCGAGTTTGTCAATTGTACGCACGTGGTTGCTATTGAAATTATCGTGTGAAGTTGATTTTTAAATTAATTTAAGTGCTGATCTGAAATGCCTCGAAAGTGTGTGAATTCTGTCGATAGCTTTTGCTATATATGTGGTGAAATAACATTTAAGGCTCAGAAACGTAAAATGTCACCTATCATTAAGACTGCCTATGAACATTATTTTGGTGTAAAAGTTGGGGACCAAGATAAATCATGGGCTCCTCATATATGTTGTAATTCTTGTTCCGTCATATTGCGAGAGTGGCTGAAAAATAACAAGCGGGCAATGGCTTTTGCAGTACCTATGGTTTGGCGTGAGCCTACCAATCATACAGACGACTGTTATTTCTGCTTAACTCCTCCCATTAAGCAAGGTTTATCTATGAAGAAAAGAGGAACGGTGAAATACCCTAATCTCCCATCTGCTCTTCGGCCTGTACCACACTCAGACAATTTGCCAGTCCCTTCTCCACCCCAAAACTATGAAATTTTAGAGGAAAGTGATGAAGTCTGTTTACAAGAAGCAACCCATCCTTCTACATCCTATGACCCTGATTTTGATGTAAGCGATAGGTCTAGTGATCCGCACAGAATTAGTCAAGCAGAGTTGAGTGACCTTATAAGAGATCTTGGCTTGTCTAAGGAAAAGGCTGAGCTGTTAGGGTCAAGACTACAACAGTGGAATCTTCTAAAACATGATGTGAAAATATCTCAGTACAGACAGCTCAGTACAGGATGCTCCAGAAGTGTTTTATAAAAGACAAGCTAAACGACAGCGATCTTACAATACATCGGATTGACTTAATTGAAATTTGGTGGTACAAACCTCTTTTATTTGTCAAAACACTAAGAATAATGTTTTTTTTTAATCAATTTTGTACTTAAAATATTCTAAAAGAAACATAACAATATTGTTTTTTGTACTTTCACTTTTCACGTATAGTATAACTACTCTTTAAGATTAAGTGCTGTATATCTCAAAAACCAGAGCTAATAAAAATTTTTCAATGTTATTTTCGTTTTTATCACCCCAAAATTAGTAGAAATAGACTAATTTAGTGTAGGAAACATTCAAAAAATATTTTTTTGTTGTGCAGTGTAATTTAATATAATCATAAAAAATATTAATTGTCTCTGATAAAAATTATTTTATTACAAAAATCTTGTTACTTAATTTTAAAAACTCCGAAAACTTATTATACATTTTTTCTGCTTTTTTTTAACTTTAAAAGAACTTGGCCAAGTTCAATTTTTTTGAAAAAAGAGTTCTCTTTAATTCATAAAGGATAATATACGTATATATTAGGGTTAGTGTTTAAATCATATATTACATATTTTTATTTATAGGCTAAGAACAGGTAAATACAGGATATATATATATATAGGGTCCATTAATCTCATAAAATGCACTAGGATTTTATTTATAGCAAGTAATTGATGATTTTTCATGATTAGCTAAGATATTCTATCACGTCAATTCATTAATTTGCTAATTTCTTTAATTTAAGGATAGTAGATTGTCCAGATGCAACCTCAAGTAGTGCGGCCTAGCTGGTCTTCATCCCTGGTTGTCCAAGATCAACTTAGGTTGCGGTTAAGGGATGTCTTTCATTGGTATTTCCAGCGGTTTTTAGACAGATGGTCAAGACTATGTTAAGAATAACTTGTCTGATTAAATTCGAAGTTGTTATTTTTTACTTTTTCCCTCAGATACATAGATCGAGGAAGATCAAAACATCGGAGAGGCAGTAAAATCTGGGCAACAGAGTCCTGTCCAACTAATATTTAATATTACTAAAACATTCTCATGAAAAATGTGCGGAACATCCATTGCTTCTGATTGGTTAGATATGCCTTTCAATTAAGCGTTCTCCTTAAAACCTCCATCAAAATATTTCACAGCAAAGGAGTTCCAATCAGCAAAAAAGTCGCATTAAATGTGGTCAAATATATTGGTGATTCAGTCGCCGGTCGGCATACACCTTTATACTGAATCGATAGTAATAATTATGCTTATTCAAGTTTAAATTAAATATTAATTCCATAGTAAAATAATGTCAAGGTCTTGTTTTCAGTTTATCAAGAGTCTCAGGGAAGGATCTCAACAAGAAAACCTTATTCTGCCTACCTGATCTTTTTTTCAAATTTTAAACAAAAACAGTATATAATACATCCAGCAGTTCGTACTGAAATCTTTCTACATTTTTAAAAATGAAGTAGTACGGTTTCTTATTAGATTTTTTCATCCGATATAACACATAATGGTATATCCAATTATCTAGCATATATCATCCAAGGTGTTTCATTGGGTGTGGACTGTTCTTCTCAATTGGTTCATAAAATATGTTTTCACTTCAGTTAACTATAAGCTTAACAATATATCTCAGCTTGGTGAAGATAAGTCAACCTTTTAGATGAGTTTTCATTTTTTTTTTTTTTTTTTTTTTTTTATATCTGTTAATCTGACGGTTGGGTTTGATTGGCTGGAGAGCTGCTGCTAGCAGTTAGAGAAGTTCCAAACTGGATAAGGATCACTAGATATGTTGTGCCAGCTGCGGCCATCTGGAAGATATGAAAAACAAATATGAACAAAGAAAATGATAAAGTAATAATTAACCCAAAACAATTTTTTTAGGTTAATAGTCAACGTAATAATTCATCCTAATATTTTAAGGATCTCCAAACTTCATATATATATGAAGTTTGGAAAAAAGTGGGATTCACAATTTTTTTTTTCAATTTTGGGAATAGTTACAGCTACTTACTGAATGCACAAGAGAGTAGTCAAGATTGAAGAAACCACAAGCTGAAAACACCACTTCCCGCTTCATTGTGATGTGGAGCCTCAATTTTTTCTGCAAATATACCACATTTTTAAAAGACTATTTATTCTTTTAATGTATAACAATAAAAGGGCGTCTTAGAGCTCATGCCCAATATAGATTTATTCTCAGCTAATTCGTTATTAATTAATTTCTTCTTACTTGATTGCATATAAAATAAAGGTCATCGTCTCCATAATTCAAACAGTGTGGGGGTTCGTTGTCAAGAGCCTCCTTCAGGATGCTGTGTCCTCTGTGGATCGTCCTCATACTACAATCAAGGCCACGCCAGCCAAAAGACTTCAGGATGCTGTGTCCTCTGTGATCGTCCTCTTACTACAATCATGGCCACGCCAGCCAAAAGACATCAGGATGGTGGGTCCTCTGTGATCGTCCTCTTACTACAATCAAGGCCACGCCAGCCAAAAGACTTTAGGATGTTGTGTCCTCTGTGATCGTCCTCTTACTACAATCAAGGCCACGCCAGCCAAAAGACATCAGGATGCTGGGTTATCTGTGATCGTCCTCATACTACAATCAATACCATGCCAGCCAAAAGTCTGCAGGATATCATCTTCCTATGTCAGCCTGGGTCGTCCCTAGACTGTTGTACCTGCCTTGGACCTCTGCCCTGTTGAACTTGTTGACTATATTTTCCTCTTTTACAGTCTGGGGTGGTTTAAGTCTGAAATTGGACCTAACTTTTATATTTCTAATGCGATCCCTTCTCGTCTTGAACTCAAATATTCTTAAGAAATGCATTTGACTTCTGTGCCTGTAAGTGAACGTCTCTATCATCGTGTGATGTGTCATATAGATGAATTCTCTATTCTATATATTTAATAAACGAGATGTCCATGTTCCCTCTCTATTATTTTTCTCCCCATCTGTTCCTCATAGGGTAATTAATTTTATGCATATTGGAATAATAATTAAATAGCTATTGAATAAATCCATTTTGAGCATACAGATCCCAATGATGGCATCAAAAGGCTTAGTAGGTGAATGAAAATTTTTTTAATTGGTGAAAGACAGTTTTGTTTATATGAATTGATACAACACCTCTAACCCAGACACAATGAATGTATTCTTTACTTCCCAGAAAAAAAACAAAAACCAATTTATAAGTAATCATGATAGTATTGAAACGTTACTGATATGAACGGCCGATGGCAAGTAAATCCTTTGAAATATTTAAAGTGGTTAAACTTAAAGTAAAACTAAAAATGTTCTCAATATTCAGAGCTAAATATATTTTATGGTGGTCGTCATTGCTATTTCAATATGGCACACAATATGCATAATCAACACTGCACTGTCACAGGTTACAGCAAGGGCCAGGACCAATCTGGCGCTCTGAGATGCTTGATCTGACACGATACCTGTTTTTTTGTCTTACTATTTATTTGTTTATAAATTTTATTTACAACTAGCGGACCCGGCAAACTTCGTTTTGCCAAAATAAATTTTTTAGGGCGTTACTGGCCCTATCAAAACATGAGTGTTGTATTATCACACGATTTAAATAGAGCTTTTAACGAAATTTACGGCCTTCAAATAAAAATTCATGGAATACCTATCAAAGTTTTTTTAACAGAATAATTTACATATAGTGTAGATATGGGCTCAATCAAAAAAAGAAACACATGTATTTAAGGCAAATTGGAAATGAAAATTTGATTTTGCCACGCTCCTCCGTCCACAGATCGAAAATCAAAAATCAGACTTCACAGTGTCACCCGCCTGAATATTCTGAGGATTCCCTGAAAATTCATCAAAATCGGCCCAGCCGTTTTAAAGTCCATTCGTTACATACATACACACATCCTATTTTATATATACAGAAGGTTTCAGCTGGGATATGGCGAACCTATAAGTCCAGCTGTGTTATTAACAATCTTTTTTCTATTTGCATATTTTAAGGGCTATACATTTGATATTGTGTAATATAATTTTCTAGGGTTAGCCCTAGTTAGTAAACAATTATAATATATGATGGGGAGCTTATTATTTTAATACAGGGATACTTAATACTACTTTTTACATGTCTTAAACTACCTTATTACTATCTTATACTAACTTATGACTAATGTTATAACTACTATTGACATTAATTTATGTACGCTACGTACATGTACAGAAGGTTCACATTTATTTATGAGGAGGTAAATCAGCCTTTTTAAGAGCAGATGTCTATTGGCTTGCGCCTCTGTGGTGGTGCTTGTCATCTCTGATGGTAGCATGGGCGGGGGTGATTTCCCTGAATCACCTGTGTTCACACAGTTGACACAATACCTGTTTTTTTTTTTTTTTGTTTTTTTGTTTTTTTCTGCATCTAATTTTATTTAACATATATATCGCGGTACGCTAGCTGTGCCAGTGTACCGGATTTAGGCTTGTACCTATTGTACGTATTACTATAAACTATATTTTAAGGTTTTTACAATTTTCTTAATGTTACACTATACTAATTTTACATAATAGAAGGGTGAGGGGCCTTCATTGTTACAGACATACTAACTTATACTAACTTACATACTAAAATATTTACAATATATACTTATTTACATAAAATAAATTTTACACATTATATGTACGGGTGGGGTTACAATTAGGGGTGTAGAGGGGACGATACCTGCTGCTAGCGAACCGCTTTTATACCTGTATAGAGCCACTTCTAGAAGGCTCTAGACCTTTTGTTATAAGAAGATGATGCGCCATCTGAGATCAGGTGGCCGCCTTCAAGTGGTCCCTATCGGAATGGAGAATGGAGGATGTGGGAGTATTTCTGCTAAGATAACATACATACATACATAATTTTATTTATTTATTTTTTCTAATTGAAGTAATTAATTTGAATTTGAATCTCCTATAATTTTCTACTATATTACTAAGCTTATACAAAATTTGCACACTTCTATTTCTCGATGGAGATTTCTCCAGTGCGGTGTTAGGCCGAGACCCTTTGACGAACGTTGGACTTCATAAAAGTTGAGACCTTAGGTTTTATTTATTTGTCTTAAAAGCAACTACGACCATCATAAAATATATTTTAAATTCCGAGCACTTTAGAGGGTTACACTATACATTACCTCCACTGTGTCTACTTTTAATATAACATGGGATTAACCTGCCATGGCCCATTAATCCTAGTTCTATTATTTTAGTAACCTTCCCATACTTATAGCAAACCAAATTTGTGCTACATGTGTGTGTGTGTGTATCAATCTATCTATCTATCTATCTATCTCTCAATAAGTATAAAATAAATAAAATACTTATTTTTTGTACTTGTGGATGGAGAGCTAAATAGCTTCTCAATAGAAATATTTGTCGATTGAACATTATTGTTTCTTCTTAATAAACTTAGAAGCATAATTNTATATTTATTTATATATAGTGTGTGTGTGTCTAGTAAATAATATTGAAAAATGTTAAAAAAACTCGAGAAAAATCACAAAAGCTTTAATTTTTTTAGTGTAATTAAAAAAAAAAATACTCACATTATTTAAGATGTCATTCGTTTTATCGTCTATCATAAGTTGGTACAGAAGGGTATTAAATTCCTTAGCCTGTAAAATTAAAATTTTCTATTGTGTTATAAAATTAAAATCAATTATGTTGTACAGAAAAAGTATTATTTTTCAGTTTTGAATTACTTTTTAAATTTAAACTAGGCTACTACCATTCCATGAGATTAATTGAATTAGAAAACAATAATTTTCTCTTTAAGCAGAGCAATGAATTATTTTATAAATGAAATTTTCTTGAGTTAAACGGAAATTACATTTAAACTTTTATTTGTAAATCCTTTAACAAGTCCAAAACTAGATATTTTGCATTTACATTTACGTTTAGCTTATAAATAATTAGTCTTAGTACCACTTCCAGCTATAAAATTTTCTTTGATGATCTTCTAACCTGAATCTCACATTTCCGGGAAGCGTTGACGATCCGAAGACAGAGATGTAAACTGACGCTGATCCAGGAAAGCTTCACAATAAGAATGGATAGAAGTAGGTGATCCAACTGATCATTCTTAGTGATGATGACGTACACTTTGTAGACTTCCGAGACGCAGATTATGAAAGACGCGAGCACGACGAAGAGTATGTGGAGTGCGTGGGCATCACTTAGAACGACGGTAGCCGTAGAGATTTTGTGATGGACGCTGACAATGCTTTCTAGACGACTGACCCTGGAAGCTGGGCAGTCCCCGTGAGAAGCGAGAACCAATTTGCTGCAAGAGTCGTAGAGGGTGCTAGATATCCGAAAGAGGTCCGAATGTCTGTTCACACTGACAATCATGTGAAGGAGCATCACGGAGAAGTACACCAGTCGGAGGATGGTATCCATTAGGTCCACACCTGTGAGGATATTCACAAGCAACCTGGCGACAAAGGTCGAAGCAGCAAATGCCAAGTCGAGCCAGAAGTGTCCCTGGCAGGGAGTAAACTCTGAACCCACTCCGAAACCGGATAAAGTGTGTTCGCATTCCTCGAGCCGAGCGACACATACGTTGAAGACATCATTGCCAGCAAGTAATTCCCATGGTGCGATGAGGGTGACCGCGTTCATGAGCAGCATGTCGAGGTACTCTATCTCCAAACTCAGCTTGACCGACTCTGAAAAAAGCGGTTTTCTCATAAAGCAGTGGATTGTTAAGGCACTTATACAGAAAACCGTAAAAACCACCAGACCGATTCTTCTCCAGTCATATACAAAACTGTCTCCAGAAGCACGGATTGGAAGAAGCCTGACCAACAGATGTGGGTACAAAGCTCTGTCGACCGCACGTCTCAAATCCCACTCTCGCAACCTTCCCATTCCCTCCATCGCCTGATGCTTGTCTGCCCGAAAACTGGTCTGATATCATCTAACTGGTCTTATTGATTTATTAAAGATGACTGACAGTTCTTATCAGATCAAGAAGCACCAATACCGTTAAATATTTTCTTTCCTCAACCTCGTAAAGAAACCTGTCTCTTCCATTATTATTCAAGCGTAAATACATTAACTCATTTAATCCATTTATATTATCAAAAAGTATAGTATAGATATTATTATAACTGTATTACGCAGAAGCAGAGTAAAATATTCAGATTTAGCATATTTCTTTAGAGGCGGACATAGATGACTAATTTGGGCTCCCAGTGCAGAAGAAAGTCAATATCACTGAGTTTGACAGGCTGATATTAAAGGAAGCGATGGGGGAGATTCTAATAATATGCTAGAAAATTGCATTTTACGCCTATTATATTTTATTCACTAGTAAATACCACTAATAAAATTGAAAAATTGATGGTAGTTAAACTAGGCCTAATTCTAATTACATCTTCTTCTCAATCGATTTCAATCAGAGGCAAATTCATTTAACGGTTTTTAAAACGAGGCTAAATACTAAAGTTGGATTCAATCGTTTAAAGAAAACGAGTACCCGTCCAATCCTCGCAGTTAAATACACAAATATCCCCCTTAATATCTGTGTTTTTTAAATGTTAGTAAAGTATGACTTATTCCGATTATTTTGTTTACTTTTTTCCCCCTTAAATTTAACAATAGCGTATATATAAAATTTTTGCCCTTGATAAAACCCTCTCCTCATAGACCGATTCATTAACAAAGAACTCACATTTAGATGTATACAAAAATAAAAATAAAATAAACTTACCTAAAATTGAAATAATGTATCGGGGAAGGAATGAATAAATGTTTTGTTTCGATACCAACATGAATAGCTTCATTTTGGGAGCAAATGAATTGTGGACCTGATAAAAACCTTGAGCAATAATACATTAACAAAAATACATTATTGCCAATTTAGTTGAAGAAGGATAATACATTGAATTCTCTAATTTTTTTATTATTATTTACATTTAATATTTATTATTTTTTAGCATCAGCACAACTATAATAAATTTCTCTCCTATCTCACACATTCAGCGTTTAATAACCTACCAAAATTTTCCACTTGTCTGAATTACATTTCCACTTGGATAAATAAAACGCATTCCTAAACACTGCTCCCCTTCACACGTAATAAGTACCAAATATACTTTCTAAATTATTTTCCTTATCACAAAATTATCTCTTAGTAACTTCCTAAGGAGATTAGGCGCATTAATTGACCGACTCATTAAGTCATAACTCATTCAATTTATACTGGACGCTTGTCCTGTGGGTTTTCTTTTACACAATCGAGGCACAAATCTCTATTATTATTTATTTCGATTTATGATCACAAGAATAGACTTCTAGACAGATAGATAAGCAGTTTTTTTGTTTCACTATAATTTTAATTAGACCAGAGAGAGTATGGAGGCCACACTTCATACATAGTATTTTGTAGCTACTGTGTGAAGGTGCTATTTCGATTTCTACTGTTACAAAATTTTGAAATTTTAAATTATTTAGAAAAGATGAAACTTCCTACAGTTTTAAAACTTATTAGTGATTTGAATGAATATATTGTTTGGAGAAGTATTAAATTATTATAAATAATATGGAATTTGTTGAAAGCCATTGCAGACGTCTAACATGCGTCTTAATTTTTTATTGGCACGCTTTTTATTGATTTATCTAGATGAGAATGGTAAAATCGCGTGCCGTACATAGTGAAAGTGATTAACAAGACCAAAGTTTGCCCCAGATGAGCCGACATACTCTCCGACACGAAACAGGTATTTACCCGTCATACCTGAAAATGGCATAGTGCACAATATAACAAACCCACTCCATTGTTTATTGTGGTTTATTTTAATTTTAAATATTACGGAATTGTGTGTATAATACAAAAAAAAAAAAAAAGGCATTTTCTGAATCTCCCACAATGTTTTATTGCATTAGCCGTCTTTAGGCGCATTAGATCATTCAGGATGTTGCTGTAAATATCTGGTGTACGGTTTAGAGCGAACATGAATTTTTTTTTTTCGATTTTCGGATTCTAAATGCTTAAAGGTGTAGCACATCTAATATTGATAAGGTATATGATTGTAAATTTTCCGGTTTATTACAGTTTTTAATTTTCTTTTAATAAAATAAAATATTTGTGAATGTGGACTCAAAAGAGAATAACCTACTATGCAAAATGAGAAATGTTAATGAAGTATGCAGGTTTAATATGTAACAATAGTGTAAATTATGCCTAAACAAAGACCTATCATTGACACGTGCATTCATAATGTTCGAATAACAAAAAAAGGTGGTCAGTAGCTTAGAGGTTAAAAAGAAAATTAGTCCATAATAATCTAAAATGCAATTTCACTTATTCAAAAGCTAGCGATGAAATGTTGTGTTCGTTCTAGATTAATGATAAAACTCATTTCCTTACAACTTGAAACGTTGATTCATCTCTAAAAAGAACAAAACAAAGAAGCCCGGTTCATTTTGTGACTTTCTGAACGGCTTACACTAACAGCATTTATATACGTCATTTCTTATCACTTTACAATGTCTGACGCATTAAAATACTCTGCCATAGTTGCCAAAGATATTTAATCGTACTCTCATTTGCTCAGATATTCGTCTAATACTAAGTTTAGAGTCATTCCTCAGTACCTCTTGCACTGCCACCTAATCTAATGGTCTCCTGCATCTTCCACCTGCCCGCAAATTCCTGACAACCAGAAGACAATTTTTTTAGTGTGTATTTTTCAGCTTTTAACGACAGCAGGGCACATAAGAGAAATAGGTTTAAGGATCTTTCATGAAATGAAAATGAATTATCATTACGAAAAACAGTATATCAATCTAAGATGATTTTAGTTGGGGTTCGGTCGAGGTAGATCCAAAAAACACAAATAAAAAATGTATTTTTTTAATGAAGGATTATCTGCCAACGTTTCGGCTTACATTGTAAGCCATCTTCAGGGCTGTAGAAATACAATGTCATGAGAATACAGTAATATTTGAAATTAGTATAATAGAGAATTATAATATAATGTGATATCAAGAGTATGAAAGTAGAAAGCTGTGTAAGAC
>KZ806949.1:623219-671734 GCA_000696205.2 Oncopeltus fasciatus
CTTTTTCAATATTGTTTTCATAAACTTTTAATTGTCTTACACAGTTTTCTACTTTCATACTCTTGATATCACATTATATTATAATTCTCTATTATACTAATTTCAAATATTACTGTATTCTCATGACATTGTATTTCTACAGCCCTGAAGATGGCTTACAATGTAAGCCGAAACGTTGGCAGATAATCCTTCATTAAAAAAATACATTTTTTATTTGTGTTTTTTGGATCTACCTCGACCGAACCCCAACTAAAATCATCTTAGAATAATATCTACGGTCAACAAACTCTCTCTTTGAGTATATTAATCTGTTACGTACTAAATTAATTGAGCCCTTAGATGGTTATAGCTAATAATGACTATGTATAATGTAGGTATATAGTGGTTTATGTTAGAAATATATTACTAGGTAAGTCCAAAAAATAATAAAATCTTACCTTATCTGTAAGCTGAACACAGGACTGTAGAATGTTCCAGGTGAGGTAAGCTGTTGCAATAATCCAATTAGATTTTGTTATGGCGGACAACACTATTAGCTCCTTCGTGAATCCGGACTCTATTGTAATTAACGCGTAAAGTTCATATGTTTCCGAAATAAATGTGAAAAAAGTTAGTACGATGATCAGCAGCAACTGTGGCGATTGTATCTTACAAAGAATGATGGCACTTTCACTCAGCTTGAAATGAGCGCTGATAAGAATTTCCATTTTCTTCGCTCGGTAAAACACGGAGGATTTGAAGAACATGAGAAGTGCTTTCGTAGATATAGCAAACAGGGAACTGCACATCCCAAGGAGAGCTGTGAAACTGTTCACCACGAGAATTATTTTGAAGAGAAGAATATCATAGTATATCCGTACAAAGAATCCATCAAAGTATGAATTTTTGTCTGAAAATAAAGTTTCGGCAATTCCGAAAGCAAATGTCGAGAGGATGAGAGCAAAGTCAACGGTTCGTGGCCAACTCCGAGGAACCATTGGTACATCAAAGTCGGCCAATAAGTCGGCGGCATCTTGCAGACCGATGAGGGAGGAGTTGAAACTCCGCAAGGAACTCACCAGGCTCACAACCGCCACATGGGGAACTGCCAGCATGATGAGACAGTCGGCCAAGTTCGCGACCTTTGTGATGTAGCTGTTCCGCCGGGTCACTTCCAACGTGTGAGTCAGGATGTAGCCGAACCCCACTGCGTAAACGCAGCTCAAGATGGCTGTGCCGAAGAGCGCCCTTCTGGAAACGACATACTCCCTGTCGCGCCGCTTCACCGGGTATATCCAGAGCATTCTCGAAGGGTGCAGTATACCTTTCACCATCCTCAACACTCTGCCCTCCGGCTGTTCGCGCATTTTCCTATCACCAAAGAATTGAAGAACTGTACTACAAAGTGTTTACTCGGTCAGATTGACAAAGCAGATATATTTGTCAATAACTCAAATCCTTTTTCAAAAGGATCCCATTCACTTACCTTCTCTGTCAAGATTAATATTTAAATAAAGCTTACGAAGGCCACATTATCGAACCGTTCAGCTTATTATAATAGCGTAATAATTCATTTGATTTGAGAAAGAATGATTTTCCCTTTTAACCCAACTAACATTTCTACATGTTTTGCTTTTTAAGAACGCATTATCCTGCTTAATAAAAAGATAAGACTTCTCTAATCCCCAGATAGCAGTTACTTATGTATAAGCAAATTTCTTGAATCATAAATGATATGCCTTTCACAAATCTCAGTTATCATCTTTTGGCATTCCCAATGATTAATATCCCTTTAAGTACCTCAACAAAGGCCTATTCTATTTTACCTCACTTATTTGAAATTCCCATCATTCAATTTTCTTGAGACATGAAACGGAGTCATTTTAGTATACAAACTTAATTTATGATACACGGGCCAAAAGTAGGGAGAAATTCCAATGTCAACTGGATGCTTTGAATGGTGAAATTTTAGCATTCTTTAACCATTGAAGATAGGTCCTTCATTCAAGCATGAGACAATATTATTTCATAGGTTGGTAAAACAAGAATGTTGGCTGCTTTTTTATCCAAAATAAATAGTCAACTGTGTTGTAAGGTCAGCACATGTGACTAATAGCTCTAATGCAAATTTGTACACGGTTTATCAGACAATACACAGGATTTATAGGTTGCAGATATATTCGCAAGGAATATAAAGTCTAAGACAAACTATATGTTTAAGCATAAAATTAATTATTATTGAAGAAATATATTATTATTTAAGAAAATTGCGTCATTTTGGTAACATTCCCGACCACCCTCCCCGACGCCTCAAGAGGAGGTGGCCAAGGGACCTCCTACTCCAGCCAGTTTAGTTAAAATATCAAGGGAGTAGAATGCACTGGCATTTTTCTTCCTCTCTCACTCTCTCCTTGGCTCCCGGCCTAGTCTCCTTCTTATCCTAGGATAAGGAGAAGATGGGTGCCGGATAGTCTATCGCGAGTTAACCTGGGCTCCTCTCTGAGGACGGGTTACGTCCCGGGATAGAGGAGCATGTACCCCATCAAAAATTATAGTGTACAGAAAATGTACAGAATAATTTTTTTAATAAAGAGTTATATATATCCTTGTTTTATATATATATATATTTTATCCGCAACTCCATTTTGGTAATGAAATCACTTATTTCCCGTATATAAATACATCTTATAGTAAACTCACTCTAAAACCTTAGTTGCCATATAACTAATGTGAAACTGAAAGGGGTGGGTATAAGGACTCAATCGGAGGAGAAAATGTATCCCCTGAAAAATTACAAACCTCCTTAAAGACAATAGATAAAGAATCCAACCCCACTGTAGGGAACTGCAATGTATTAATGCCATCTGCAGAAAGAATCTACGGAGCGTTTCTTCTGCAACGCCCTGGCTTCTCATATTTCAGTTGGCGAGATGAAAGGGTCACACCACACTTGGAGTTCAGCGACCCCTAAGTCCATGGGAAAGATTACAAACGTAATTATGGATAACAACGATTTCATAATGCCTAACGACTCTAATATTGGAGAATCATTTTCAACTACAAAATTTTAACAAAAGTAAAATTCTTAGATGATTTTAGTTGGGGTTCGGTCAAGGTTAATCCAAAAACACAAATTTAAAAAATGTATTTTTTCATAAAGGATTATCTGCCAACGTTGCGGCTTACATTGTAAGCCATCTTCAGAGCTGTAGAAATACGACCTCATTGACTCTATCCTTCCCCCGTTACACAACGACATTTTCTTCATAAAAAATATGTTGACGACCTTTTTCTCATCCTCAATCCCGAAAAAATCCCCCAGATCCTTACCTCATTTAATTCATACCACCCTCGTCTGAAATTTACCATTGAAATGGAATCGGATTATCAACTTTCCTTCCTCGACACCCTTATCATTCTGAACACAAATGGCTCATTCTCCACTAACTGATATACCAAGCACACATAATCAGGTCGTTTCCTCCATTTTAACTCATCTCACCCTCATCATCAAAAAATTAATGTGGCCAAAAACCTCATCTACAGATCACTCACACTCTCTGACAAGATTTTCCACAGAAAAAATATTTAACGTGTTACTGACATCCTCCTGTCCAATGGTTTTCCTACTCACACCATTAAAAAACTTGTTAAAGAATTTTTTATTTCCACTTCTCCAACTATCCCCCTCCCCCAAAATAACGACCTTGTTTTCCGTTCTCTTCCTTATATTCCAAAACTTTCTGAAAATATTAAGAAATCTCTCAGAAAAACTTTTCCTAACCTTAAGCTTTCTTTTTCCACCAACAACAAATTAAAATCTATTTACACCATCCTCAAAGACCCCATCCCACTTCCTAACAGAAGTAAGGTCGTCTACAAAATTCCCTGTTCCACACCGAATTGCCAAGGTTCTTACATTGGACAAACAAAAAACCCTATTTCCCGCAGAATTAATAACCATAAAAATGTCATAAAGAACAAACTAATAAAAACTGCCCTCACTAAACATGTATTTCATGAAGAACACACATTTGACTTCGAGAGCTTAACCATTCTTTCCACTGATCCCTATCAACACAAACGTCTTTTGTCTGAAACCGTTCACATCAATTTACAACACTATCCAGTTAACGACAGAACGGACATAGAACAAATTTCCTCAACTTATTCTAACATTTTCAACATTCTAAAAACCATCAGCCCTCCTTCTCAATAAACCTGTCAAACATTTTTCCCAGTTCCAAAGTCACTTATTACCAATAATACCCTTCCTTTATTCCTTTGTCCTTTTTATTGCCCTCTCTTGCAACAGGCCGCTTTCCCCTTGTACCTTCCGCTTCTTACCTTCTCCTCCCACCTTTTTACCTCCCACACTGTGTAGAAGTAAAAATTATATTTTAGTCATGGAAATGTGAACTTAGGGACAGGACTTCCTCTCTCACCTTCATGATAGGTAGGTGTGGCAAATTACTTCTTTAATGTTATTCAATTTTTTTTGTCAATAAGTTGTTGTTTGCATGTTTTTTCAAATTGTTTTTTTTCAAATTGTTTTTCAAAATCTTTTTAAATTCTCTTACATAGCTTTTCATTCATACTCTTGATATCACATCAATTATTATTGTATTCTCATGACATTGTATTTCTACAGCCCTGAAGATGGCTTACAATGTAAGCCGAAACGTTGGCAGATAATCCTTTATTAAAAAATACATTTTTTAAATTTGTGTTTTTTTAAGTAAATAGCGAATTACCTTATATAGAAGCCGCAGAGAGCTACCATCGTAAAATGAACTAAGGTTCCTGTGAATTAGCATTGTAATTATATGCATAAATATCTTTCTTTATAAAATTTTGTAAAAAAAAAATTTTTTAATATTAGATTTTTCTCTTATTAAGATCAACGAAATTTTTCTTAAATCAAATAAAAACGAAAGTATCAATATTTTTTTTCAACAGTTCGTAAACTAAAAAGCCTATAAACAACATTTGGTTCCTACATAAAAAATAAATAAATACATTTATAAAAGAAAATGCGTCATGTAAGAACTGCTTAATAAAAATAAATTTTTCATCTCTCGTTAAAGATGGATATAAAGAAGATTAAATGAAGAAAATTAATTTACAAGCCGAAGAGAACAATGAGAGTAAAGGGTATGATATTATGTCTTGACTGACTGAGACTGACGGAAGCGCTCACCCATCCTAGTTAAACTCACAAATTTCTTCTTAAGGAAGTATTTTTTGAGAAACTGTTATAAATATAAACATTAGAAAATTACAAATATTAATTTAGTTGTGGTTTATTCTCCCACGTAAATTTAAAACAATTAATGAGAGGGAATAGAATAAAAAAATCGATCTGCCCCAGCCAGGACTCGAACCTGGATGTCCTGCTTTATTAAATTACCAACACACTAGCGAGAGCCTAACCCACGAGAAAGACATATAGTCTTATGCTCTAAGTCCTGGCTTAGTCCTGGCTGGGACAGATAGATTTTTTAATTATATTCCCTCTCATTAATTGTTTTAAATTTACGTGGGATAATAAACCACAACTAAATTAATTATTTATAATGATATCCAGGTTCGAGTTCTGGCTGGGACAGATAGATTTTTTTAATTATATTCCCTCTCATTAATTGTTTAAAATTTACGTGGGATAATAAACCACAACTAAATTAATATTTATAAATATAAATTTAAAAAGTAAATAACGAGAGTCGATAAATAGCTAGACAATGTCAGCTCCTTCGAGCATATTTGTCTTTCTCGTGGGTTAGCCTCTCGATAGTGCGTTGGGAATTTAATAAGTTATCTAGCTCGTCCCGGTGGTGTAATGGAAGCATACCGGCCCGTAAAGCAGGAGATCCAGGTTCGAGTCCTGTCTGGCACAGATAGATTTTTTATACAATTCCCTTTCATTAATTGATTAGAAAAATACATTTTACATCTATTATATTTCATAAACTTTTTCGTTATAATAACAAAGATATTACGATTTTGGTGGTCAAAATACCAAATTTTATTTATATTTAATAAAGTATGGGAGCCCTCAAAATTACTTTCTTAAATATCTTTATCAACATGCATTATTTTTATAAGTTATAAAATATAAATTTTTTAAAATTAATTTTTACAACTTTTTTTCCCTTGACCATTTTCATTAAGGAACTCATCCAACAGTTTAGCAAAAGAAGCTTAACTACCGAATTTAGTTTTATTATTTTAATATGTATATAAAATGAAACACTCGCGGCTGCGATATATATAATAAATAAGAAAAGGTGGGAGATAGAGTGTAGTTAACACACAAAAAGAAGAAAAATTACAAGGAGTACAATTTTCGGGGTGATTTCTCGCCATTCGTCAGTTAGGAGTGAAGAGAGACTCTCTTGAGGTCTTGAGTTTCTTCTTACTCAGACACTCTAGTGTCCCTTCACCCCTCACTGACGAAGGGCGAGAAATTGCCCCGAAAATTTTACTCATTGTAAATTTTTTTGTTTGTGTTCACTACACTCCTTTTTCCACCTTTACTTATTATTATATAAAAGTTGTATTTTGAAAATACCATATTTTTAGTTTCTCCTTAGTAAGATAAGTAAAGATCTGTTCAAATTGTTCAAAGGTCGCGTTATGGCACCAACCTTCAGAAAATTTACTAAAAACTATTCAAAATGGCTCGTTGAGAAAGCAAAATTTGAAAGAATTGAAAACAATAACTTCTCAGTAGTTCTCTCGAATTTGAGTGAAGCCTAATTCACACAAAATTTTCTAAAAGCAGCTTTCTAAAGCAAAAGAAATCGAAAGCAAATTATACACCGTTTCTTGATGAAGAAGAATGAAAATCTAAAACAATTTAGCTCTCTAAAGAAAATCAGAAAACACAGACACTAAAATAATAAAGAAATACAATATCACAAAGAAAAAGTAAGAAATGTTGACAATTTTTTTTTTCCTGGACAATATGGCATGCCTCCAAGAATAAATGAAGAGTATAACACTACTGCAAAGCACTTTCCACCTAAATTTAACAGTAACCATATGGCGATTTATAACAGAATCTGGAATACCTCAACGTACCCCGAGGCTTGGCTGGGATCAATAGTCATCCCAGTACTGAAACTGGGGAAAAACAAATTACGCCCTAATAGCTATCGACCAATGTCCCTAACCAGCTGTTTATCTGAACTAATCTAGGAAATAGTAAATATACTTCTGATGTGGGTAATTCTAAATTTCAACCATATGTTTATATTCAATATGGATCAGGGAAAAAACAGATTCAAAACTGAATAAATAAAAAAGTCGAAATCCTTAATACTTCTGTAGACCTTAAAGTAACTTTTATTTATATTGAAAAGGTATACAATACAACTGAACAGAGAACAATTTTCAGTATACTATTAAAATGTGGTTTCAGAGCTTGGCCCTTGTTTCTGAAGCCATATATCCCGAGAATACGTGACCTCAAGAGAGGGTTTATAACCTTTCTGGGAGTGTAGGTGATCCAAAGATTTTTAGCGAATAGATTAGGAACCTGGAGAGTGAGATCACTCTCTGCAAAAGAATAAATTATAGATGAAATGACAATTAGTTCAGATATCTTGGGATTGAGTGAAAAAGAAAAGTACAGGCGAGACTAAAATGACAGAAGAAATACTCTTGCCTGCTCTGGAGTCTCACAAAGAAACAGGTTTGTTGAAGAAGTGGGGATTCTTTTTAAGAAATAAAATGTTAAAGAAAGCGGTGGACTGAGAGCCAGAACCATCACAAATAATAGTGGAAAGTATAACTTGCTAATCTGAGACGATTTAGAAGTTTGGTTTTGAGACTGAAAATGACTCATAATATCCTGCAAAAGAAACACTTCTTTAGGGTCCTGACTCAAGCTATTGTGGAGGCATTCCACATGTTTGGAGGTTGTAGGAATAGGATGAAAAATATTATTCTGGTTGCCGGAACTCAGATACTCCCAAATGCCTATGAGAAATAAAAAGTGAAAGAGCTGCAGGACTCTCATAACAGCATGAAAAAGTTAAAAATGGCTTCAGAAAAAAAACCCAGGGCTATTTGAAATTATATAAAAGGAATAAAGAAATTATACCACAGCAGCTTAAGCGGTCATACAAAATAAAATACTCTGAAAAGTAAGACATATTTTAAGCATTAAACCAACAAAGTTAAATAGTTCCCTCCCTTGATTTATACACATTGCTCTTGATTAATAAATAATTGAATATTATAAAACTTCTAAAGGTTGTCCAATTAAAGATGCTGCAACAAAATTAATTATTTACCGTTTCTTCTTCCAGGTTGGACCGTGTCAAATTGGTGTTATTTGCCGAGCTTTCGCACATCATGTGATGGCTTCTTCAGGGCTGAAAAGAGAATGAGAGTTGTGACTCTCATTCTCTTTTCAGCCCTGAAGAAGCCATCACATGATGTGCGAAAGCTCGGCAAATAACACCAATTTGACATGGTTCAACCCGGAAGAAGAAACGGTAAATACTTCTGACGACCGTCGAAGCCTACGTGAACAACAAAATTAATTGTTTTGGACAACAAGAAAAGAGTTCTTTCACTATGCCTGGTCACTAATCTAGTTAACCAATTACTTTTTATTTTAAGTAACCAGCATAGAATCATTTATTTATTCAGAGAATAAATTTTGGACACCTCAATTTAAATTATTTATAAATATCATATTTTCTTTTACAAATTTGTGTTGTTATGCGCATAAATTTGGAAAATAAAAAACTTAGAAACATACAAACATGGCATACATTCTTAACTTAGTAAGTTAATAATTTGGATTAAACCTCCAAAATCCCTCTGTTAAGTAACAAACTTTGAAGGAAGTCCTGGACAAGCCAAATAAAAAAAATATATATATTGCATTATTATTTCTTTAATCTTGTTATTTCTTTAACCTTATTATTTTTTTATTCTCATAACCCAGATAAAAAAATATTGCCTTAATATTTTTCGAGTTTCCTTTCAATTATTTTTCGAAACTAATTCATTTTCTAAATTTTCTATAAATCTTACACGACAGCATCTATAACCTCTGCAGTCGGCTTGCGGAAAAAAAATCTTATAGGGTATTCTTTTTTAAAATTGTGATACTGTAGTTTTGATTCATGTACATTATTTTCTGATACTATTTTTTCAGTTAGAATATTTATAAAAATTTGTCTCTATAACATTATCTTGCTATTTTTTTATCTACTATATTCGATATTTGATTATCGAATATAGTAGATAAACACATCACAGGTTTGTGTTTATTATCATCTATGATGATTTTCTATTATTCATTTTTGATTATTTGTAATTTCATTTTAATTGTGTTTATTCATTCATATGTTTTACTGCATCCTTAATAACTATTTTTATCTCGTCAATTTGTTGATTATTAATATAGGATTCGTTAGTTACTTGGATGATTGTTAGTGTGACGACACCCTCGATGATCTCGTCGTCGTCGATGACGTCCTCTTCAGGGGTTTGTTCAAGTTGTCTCTGATTCACAGTGTTCTTTTCTAGTGCAGCCGCTTGCCACCGCGCTGGAATCTGAGGTCGAATGGTCAGGTACTGTAGGTACATGCATCGGGACCACGCTATAGTTTCAGCCGTTATGAGTATTTTAAATTTCCTGACGTAGATACAGACGTTAGATGGCGTACGTGCTTGTCATTTTTGTGGGCCCGGGTCCCGAGTTGACCCACTACAATTGGACAAACCGTTGCCCTAGCATAGCTGGTCAACAGGTTTCCTGTGAATCTTTCATATTTTTCCAACTTACTCCTTCTGGCTCAATCAATAGCTATCATGCGATTTTCAAACGTGACGTCACGTCATAGATGTAAGCATGATCGTCCTTTAAGAAGACCAGATCTGTCCGTAGGGCGGAGTCGTCTACCGTTTGGTTTCGTAAAAGGATGTGAAACCCCTTTCCGATTGCCCTTCGCTCGATCCTTCCGACAATGGCGTCATGACTTTTTTTTGCTGTAGTCTCGTGTGCCACTTACGTCCTACGCTTTGTCATAGGAACCCGACTCCATTTTGTCTTTTGAAAAGCATCTCCTCTTCACCAGAACTAGATACATCTGAATCATCCTATTTGCACAAAGATATATTTTCTTTCTCTTGTTCAAGGTCAAACAGTACAGAGTCCCAAGAAGATACACAACTAATTGGTGAATACCATGGCGGATTCAGAAAAGGACGATCATGTCGGGAACAGATCTTGTGCTTAAAGACGATATTACATATAAGGAAATGCAGAAACGTCTTAATTACATTCATCTACTTCAGGAAAGCATACCAATATAAGATTCAGTGGGCCGTGAAACCCTGTATAAAATCATGGAAGAATTTGGGATCGACCGATATATAAAAATAGAGGCAAAAAAAAAAAAAAAAAAAAAAGGATCGACCGAAATGCACGAAAAATCACAAAAAAGACACTTTCTGAAACAAAAATTTGGGAAATATAAAAGCAAGGGGAAAAAGAGCGGTGCAACCAGCAAAAATAGAGTTTGGAGAAGAAATTACAAAACTGTGTAGTAAGATCAACACAGTATTAGATGAAATTAAAAGCCGAGCTAAATTTACAAACACAGAATGACTGGAAGAAGTCTAGTGATATCTACAGCAGATCAACATTAAAAACCGAAGACCGTACTGAGTGCCGGTTTAAAATTAAAAGTGTGAAGTTTGAGGAAAGAACATCGCATGGTAAAAATTGACAGAGAAACAGAAGAAGAGGCCTTCTTAGAGGCAAAAGCAGGTTCAGATAAATGAATTATTATATTAAAATGCAAGTGTTGATGTAGGATGAACATTTTATTTGAAAACAATAAGTTTACTTCATGAGGAAATTGTATATATTTTAATATATAGGCATTTTAGACCAACAGAAGATGGTTTGTAGAAACCAATGAAGACGGACAATAGAAGGTATGATAGTTCTATATTCATTGATGGTGGAAATAACCTTTTAGATTATTTATATTATATGCTTTAGGTAAAAATTTACATTTATTTCATAGATTTAAGTAACAAATTTTTTGTTTTTGAGAAGTTAAAAATCAATTTAGTAATATAATTAATTTAAATTTGTATGAAAAGTATTATAATTAATAATTCATACAGATGGTATATCATCTTTTGTTAAATAATTGCAGAAGAAAATAGCTTGATTTTCTTGCACTTGAGTCTTATCCTTCTTATAAAGAAGATTAAGTCAACATTTAAAAAAGGGTTAGCCAATTATCAGTTTCCAAAATGTGGATCCTTAAAATTAAGTTTTATTTTAAAAGTGAGAGTATTATGATTTTGACAGTTAATTTTGATAATTAACTTTATTTTATACAAGAAGATTTTATCTGCAATTTGGTGAGAACTTCTTAAGTACATTTCAAACAACAGAGTTATGAATAATTCATTCATTTATGTTTTATAATATTCATTTATTAATAATTTTTCTTTCATTATATAGAAATGTTTATTAAATTTAAAAATTCTGCAGCTGCCTGTCAANTACCATTTAAAAGGATTTTAAGTTAACACCTACTACAGTTGACCCTGAAAAAATGTTATTTCATAATTTTATTTTACACATATTAAATAATCTTTACAAAAATGTCACATTGCAAAGCAAATATTAGTGTTCAAGTGAAAAATAGGGAATATTACTGAAATAATCTGGAGTTGAAAATTAATATATATATATATACATATATATACACAGATTTCTTAGCATTAATATATTTTGTAGAGTAGTTTTGAGTCATTTTTAATTTGTAATGTTTTTGTTTTGTTGTGCTTCATAGCCTTTTAGATATCCCTGTACTAAAACTTTTTGGTACATTTTGGGTAAATATGTTATTATTTTCATAACTCATTGACCAATTTCCATTATGGAAGGCTCTTCATACACTAAATGATCAAAATTTTATATTTGAATATATTTGCAGCCATAGCTCATTAAATGCTGAAATCAGGCAAGAGTGGAGGAGTTTAAAATATGTTTAAATTAAAAATTATTAATGTACACATTATTCACATTGCAACAAAAACACAAAGTGCATAATAGGCAACTTCTCAACTAGAAGTCAGTTTGAAGCCATCCCTAGCGACCTCATTAATCATCCTGACTCGTAAAATCAATTGGTTATTTACTCTTACATAGTCTACTTTAAAGGAACATTAAAAATCAGCTTAGTTTATTCAGTTCCTAAGTAATGGGTTTTCTAAACAACATGTAAAACCGATTTACATGTATAAATATTATATTCCATAAACAACTACTAAAAACTTTGAAATATAATTACTTAATTTTTGCTATTCACCATTAAAAAAGCATAAAGAAAATCAATCTTCCCAGGGTAACTTCCAGGATTTCTAAAGGAGGAGAAAAAACAAATATAATTTACTTAATATAAACTGTATTTAAATACTTTAACAAATCATAAAAGATCGGTAAAATGAGAAAAATATAAAAAATTGCAATTAGTTTTAATATATTTTATAATCTTAGTCGATCTTAAAGACTCTTATAGCTACATTAAATACGGTAAATAAAAGTGAAGTTGAAAATTACAAAGACAAAATTTTAGTTAGTCAACTTTTAAATATTTACTCATCCAGAAAAGTTTTTGGAGGGCAATGTAATTTTTTTTGGTCATTAGTTTAGGCAAGTATTAGGGATCCTATTAAACACAGAGCTCCCAAAATAAGGAATTTTCTTAAGTGACCTTCTCTAATGATCATTTTATTAGCAATATCAAGGATTTATACAATACATAGAAAAATTGTCTATAAACTAGATTGTCTGTATAGAAAAATTGTCTATAAAATGTATGAAAACTTTATAGTCCCTATCAAAATGATACTATATTAATTATTGCATGACCTTTATTCTACATATTTTAAAAATAACAAAACAATATCAAACCTTTTCCTCAAAGAGGAGATTTAAAAAAAAAATTAATTAAAGTGAATGTATATTAATTGAGTTATTTTGAATGTAATATACACTGGGGGACAAAAAAACCGGCGCACCTGGAATTTTACCTGAAAAATGCAGATTAAATAATTATTTTTGTGTGCGGTGTAATAACTGGCACGACAGATCAAATGGGAGTACGATTCCTTATGTTTTGACAACAAATGTCTTAATCCTCTCTAGGATTAATGATATAAACTGAAAGATGGACTTTATCTCTCCTTTCTTTCTTAAATGATAAATTCATAATTTTGAATTCAGTTTGTCTCCAGAAACACATTGATTGGCGTTTCTTCTTTCCTTTCTTTCTTAAAGAGAAAATTCATAATTTTAAAACATTAAAAATGGTTTTGACGACAGAGGTTGTTGCGCGAATTATGGCGTTGATCGAAGACGGCCGAAGCCAACGATACGCGGCCAAAGTTCATGGACTGCCTGAAACAACAGTTCGCCGGGCAGTTCAGAGGTTTCGCGAAACTGGTAGCTATGCCAGGAGGCCGGGATCAGGCCGTCCAAGAGCGACACTCCCAGCTGATGATCGCTTCATTGCTCTCCAGGCCCTCAGAAATCGCTTTCAATCCAATGTAAGCGTGCGAACAGTAAGGAGTTGGCTTGCAGAGCTCGATATCCACTCCAGAGTCCCCGCATCCGGCCCTCTGCTCACCGAACAGCTCGCCTCAACTTTTGTCGAGAACATTCCGCCTGGACAGAAGATGATTGGGCTTCTGTTCTCTTTTCTGACGAGTCCAGGTTTAACCTGTACGGTGCAGATGGCCGAGTTCGAGTGTGGAGAAGATTAGGCGAGCGATATGCACAGTGCAACATTAGGGGAAGAGTGCAGTTTGGAGGGGGCTCGGTGATGGTTTGGGGTGGAATTTGTTTACAGGCTAAGACAGACCTCTATGTGTTCCGAAGGCCAACGCTTAATGCACATACGTATGTGACTGACATTCTGGAGGAATATGTGGTACCGTTTGCCACGTTTATCAGACCCAATTTCCTTTTTATGCATGATAATGCACGGCCACACGTCGCACGGGACTACCTGGATGAGGTAGGCGTCCGCACTTTGGAGTGGCCAGCTCGCAGCCCTGACCTCAACCCTATCGAACACCTTTGGGACCAGCTTGGAACGTCCATTCGGCGACAACAGAACCCACCAAGTGACCTCCAAGAGCTAAGGACGGCTCTGGTACGTGAATGGTATCAGATACCTCAAAATCATGTAGCCAACCTGATTCGCAGTATGCCTAGAAGAACCCGGGATGTTATTCAAGCAAGGGGAGGCAACACTCGGTACTAATGACTCACATTTCTTAATAATAGAGTGTTATTTTTCGTTTAGAGTGTGTTTATTTTTTTCTAAAAGTGACCATTTTTCTTTTCTTTTTCAATAAAGATTTTTTTACACTCATGTTGTGTTTTTTACCCTTTATTCTTGGTATACAACAAACAGAATATATCACAATAAATAAAGGTGAGCAAATTGTGACCTGTGACCTTTGACCTGTTATAAAAATGTTTATATGCATTTTTCAGGTAAAATTCCAGGTGCGCCGGTTTTTTTGTCCCCCAGTTTATATTAAAAAATTCTTAATCATAGAACTGTAATTATTTAGTTCAGGGATTAGCAGAAGAGAAATTATGAATAAAATATTTCTATTAAAACATTATTGGCAACATAATAATGCAGAATCATATGAAAAAAGGGGAATAATGGTCCTGTGGTAAGGCATTCAACTATGGAGCCAGATGTGCCAGGTTCAATACTGAGAGAAGATAGCTTTTCTTCCTGTGCTTTTGTTTGTAATGACCCAGAGGATTTACAGAGAAAATCCAAACCCATTGAGTGCCACTCTTCATTAAATAGTGAAAAAAATCAGGCACCTAAAATGGTGTTGACCACACATACCTTCTCTAGTGTACAATGGGACATGAATATACATACCATTTAAAAGGATTTTAAGTTAACACCTACTACAGTTGACCCTGAAAAAATGTTATTTCATAATTTTATTTTACACATTTTAAATAATCTTTACAAAAATGTCACATTGCAAAGCAAATATTAGTGTTCAAGTGAAAAATAGGGAATATTACTGAAATAATCTGGAGTTGAAAATTATGCTTTTAAAAGTTGGGAAAAATAACATTTGGTGGAAAAAATTTAAGAAATTGGGAGAAACAACGATGCCTAAAACCAACTTTTTGTAAATGACATCATTAATCAATTTTTTTGAGGTTGACATAAAGGATATGAGGAAGACGAGTGATATTACTCAGGAAATGCTTAAGAATCTTTCTGATTGATCAACTCTATGTTGATTAAGAATCATTGGTTGATGATGTCATGAAGTTCAGCTATCCTGCCAATACTTTTTTTTTTTTTAATTAATTAATCTTTATTTATTACATTCTGTTATTACAAACATCTTGTAATTGGATGACTTAGAAAAATTACAACAGAAAAAAATTAAAAATAACAATAAAATAAATAAGTGCACGGCACTGGGCTGGGATAAGGGGCTCCTAGACCCCACTCCTAATAAGTTTAGGCATTAAGGCCTTGGAGGTCACGAGGCCCCAGGACTGAAAGGATTTATTCATTTGATATTGGAAGGCTTAGCGGCCCCCCACAGTTCTGCAACTTAGGTCCAGATTAGTCTAATTGTGGTCTTGTAGATGGTCTGTTTGTTTTTTATTGTGTGCTGTGAGCGCCTATTTATAAGGCTGTATAAGAGTTCGTGGCATCTGTTCAGTTCTTGTTGTTTGATTTTAGTATGTTTACTCCAGTTTAGTTGAGTCAAGTTGGAATCCAAGGTAATGGACTGAATTGGAGAGAGGTATAGGGATGTAATAACATAATACAATAGTATGTAACATTATTAGGAGAATCTTTTCTTAGCTGAAAATTAATATGCACCCATTTGGACTCATTTATTTTAATTCTTCATTTCCAACACCACTTCTGAATAGAANGATATATATATATATATATAATGAAACACTTGCAGCTGCAATATATATAATAAATAAGAGCAGGTGGGGAAAGAGTGCGTCTTCACTCATCAGTGACGAAGGGCGAGAAATCTCCCCAAAAATTTTACTCATTGTAATTTTTTTCTTTTTTGTGTATTCGCTACACTCTTTCTCCCATCTGCTCTTATTTATTATAATTTTATGTAATAGAAAGCAACCTTAAAATGGTTCCCAACTAAATAACGAAAAATACATAAATTTTTTTTGGGTTGACATAAAGGATATGAGGAAGACGAGTGATATTACTCAGGGAATGCTTAAGAATCTTTCTGATTGATTCTCTCCAATCTTTCCCCTTTTCCACTTCTCCAATTCAGAAAGAAAAATATATATAAATTTAGCCTAGAGATTCTATAGAAAATTTTCTTATGATTTGGAGATGACCCATTGCCCCTGAACGACTCACTATAATTTTTGCTGCTCTATAATTATTTACTTCTAAAATATATATATTTTAGTAAAAATAATCTTGAAAATTCTAATATTCATAATAATTCATTCTTAATTATATTTATTTATTATTTAAAATTTTACTGTTTCATTAATATTTTAGATCAAATAAACCCTAGAGCAAGAAGTGATTTTTATATTAATATGATAGGGTATTAAATGTCAAGCAAAATTGATATTAAATTTTTAAAGTATAAATAACATGATAAAACCAAACTTAAAAAATAAAAACTATAATGAAGAATAGGACATGGTGTAAATATATTTTATTTATCAAAACCTACATATGTGCTTGGAACTTATGATAAAATTGTTTTTTTTATTTTCATACATTTGTTGATATTATAGCTGTTGAAAAAAATTGTTTAATGAATTTTTATAATGTGTAGTGTGAACACAGCAAAACTGATTGGTCAATAATATACAAAAATATCACTTTTAAAAAGTTTATTAATTGATTAGTAGAGGCAGCCCAAACAACCAAATTTAGACCTATAAAATATAGACAAGTTCAGGTACATGATGAAGTATCAAGCAGATCAGTGTCCTCCCAAAGAGGCTGATGCATGCCAAGGAACGGGCGTCAGCTGCTCTTGAAATACAACCCTGAAACTGCTTCCTGGAGAGCACGAAGGCAGGGTACAGTAGCTTGGTAACCACCAGCCAGTTCATCAGGACCAGCAGCACGAACGTGATCCAGATAGCGTCCAGACAGCACTTGTTCCAAGGAAGGTGCTAGAGGTCCCTCAGTCTCCACTACTAGTGGTTTGTACTCAAATAGGGGGCCTTCCTCCCGAAGAGGTACAACAAGCCCATAATCCATAGACTTTCCAAATTTAATCCCAGTGGAAAACTGGCTTGCCTAAAATAAAAGAAGAGGATTAATGGTGAATGTAAAACATGTAACAGTGTTCAAATATTTGTAATAAAATAATCAAGTGAAAATTATGCAATATGTAACATATATAATTTTAAAATATAGTAGAGAATTTGTCAAGATTGATAAAAAAAATTATTTTTTAATAATCAACCTTGACCGAACCTGATCAAATTCTCTATATATAATCTCAATGGTCAAAAACTCTCCATTTTAATAATATTAATGTGATAAAATATATATGATTCTGAACAATTATTGAGAGGGAATAGAATATAAAAAACTATCTGTCCCAGCCAGGAATCGAACCTGGATCTCCTGCTATCCGGGCCGGTGTACTTTCCAGTTATACTACCAGGACTTGTTAGTTGTCTTATTCAATTTCCTCTACCTAGCGAGAGTCTACCCTACGAGAAAGGCGAGAACTTCGTCTTGTACTCAAGGAAGCTGACATTGTCATACATTTTGTCGACTCTCGTCATTTAATTTATTTAATTTTTTCTTTATAAATATTTAATTTAGTTGTGGTATTTTATCCCACGAAAATTTCAAACAATTATTGAGAGGGAATAGAAAATAAAAAACTATCTGTCCCAGCCAGGAATCGAACCTGGATCTCCTGCTATCCGGGCCGGTGTATTCAATTTCCTCTACCTAGCGAGAGTCTACCCTACGAGAAAGGCGAGAACTTCGTCTTGTACTCAAGGAGGTAGTATAACTGGAAAGTACACCGGCCCGGATAGCAGGAGATCCAGGTTCGATTCCTGGCTGGGACAGATAGTTTTTTATTTTCTATTCCCTCTCAATAATTGTTTGAAATTTTCGTGGGATAAAATACCACAACTAAATTAAATATTTATATGATTCTATGTTAAACCACATTTTCATAAATTTAGTAATCTTAATAGGTTTATATTAGTTCCATATCTATACTAATTACTATTTTTGGAGTTAAACAATTTTAGACTCCTTCCTGAGAATAAGCAAAAGTATATATTTCATAAAGTCCAAAAGAACTATGAAGAAAATAACAAATAGATCAGTAGTTTGGTCCTCTTAAAGAAGGATGCTAGAGCTAAGTAATAAATCAATTGAGAACAGACTGGCAGAGTCACTCTGTTAATAAACTCCATATAAGCAACGTAGTTGAAACAAAGGTGATTTTGAGGATGTTTACACATGAGAGAAACTCTTTGACCATGAATGCACTTCAAGAAAATTCAAAATTATAAATTTTACAAGTAGAGGTTTTGACTGTAGAAATTATTAGATGTTTTTTTGTTGGGGTTCTGTCAAGGTTGATAAAAGTACAATTTAAAAAAAATTGCATTTTTTATTATCTACCGATGTTTTGGCTTACATAGTAAGCCATCTTCAGAGCTATCATGAAGGTGAGTGGGGACGTCGTGCTACTGGAATCAAATGTCATGACTGGAATAATAAAAAATACACATTTTTGTAAATTGTATTTTTTGGATAATCCTTGACCAAACCCCAACAAAAAACATCTACTCAAAATTATAAAGCTTGGCTGAACAGTGGAAGGAACTGGATATTGACTATCTATGACTGGATAAAACTAAAATATGAATTTCAAACCACAGATACTTAATAGAAATTTTTTTTACAGATATAAATATAAATTTTTCATTTTAGCAGCATTGAATAAGATCCATTTATAAAATCTTCAATGGTTATCCTGAAGTAGATGATTTTCATTGGGACTGCATCTACACATGAGTCTTTATGAAAAGTAATTAGCCACATAAGTGAGAGGAATCTTGTTATTTGTAAATAATCAACTGGAGTATAGAAGTATATATTTTCTAAAAACTAAAGATTTTTTAAACAATAATTTAAAATATGTCGGTCAAATTAAAAAACCCCTTTATTTTATCTGACCTTCAATCCATATAAGGTTGCATGCTATCCAAAAAGATCCATCTGACCAACCTATAGGGTTAAGATTTATAATTTCAAAATAGCAGTGACTATAAGATATTTACCCTTATCTAAGTAGAATTTTCTCTCTTAAAGCATATAAGTAAAAAGCTACATTTTTTTGTTCTCATAATATAAATTGTATCTCCTTTATCACTACCATTTCTTCTACCAATATATGGCTTTAAAATTCACAATGTTCTTTTATTTTATTGAAAAGCATTAGAAAAAAGAAAAGTACAATTTCTCTCCCAGAAGATGCTTGAGTACTTGCAGCTCCTTAAGAGCCTTTCTTAGAAGCATAGAGTTATGAACAGATCTTTACAGATTCTAGTTTCTGGTTGAATTTTTTTAAATTAATCCACAAAATAATTTTTTTTTTATATATAACTCTTTATTGAAAAAAAATTATTCTGTACATTTTCTATACACTATAATTTTTGATGGAGTACATTGTTGTCCCTGCTCGTCTACCCCGGAACGTAACCCATCCTCAGAGAGGAGCCCAGGCCACAAAATATTAATATTAATTCATTGTTGATAATAAATTAATATTAGTGGAAATAAAATTAGGAATATTAAAGTTGAAAACTTTTTAAATACTACTATCAGCTTATAAAATGGTTCCTTTAGAATGGGTCTGTAATTTAAGATTTGAATACCATTATGATTTTGTTCTATCCAGAAATGAAATATTTTCTTAGTTACTTTAAAAATCCACATTCATAACTTGGTGTTGTTTTATTGTACTATTTATGTTAATTATATATTTATAATAGTTAATTAATATCAATTTTTAAAATCAGGCTATGAAGATTTAAGCAAAACGTAAGTATCCCTTCCCCAAATACTTGTCCCCCCCTTTCCCAGACATAAAGATCACAAATCAGTAATGTTTTGATAGCTATTAAATCATGGAAAAGGAAGGAGCAAAGGGGATTTCACCTTTGACATTCTCTCACATTTATACCCAGATATAGAATAATTTGAAGTTTTCAATTATTATTTGAAAGAAGAGGAAAAATACCTTTTCAACAATTTTTTGTTCTTCCTCCTCTTCTAAAACTTGAAAAGTTTTCACTATATCTTTAGCATTTTCATGAGAAAACATCAATTCATCTATTAATGCTTCTTTAGCCCTAATTTTTCTTTTCTTCACTTCAGTCTCTTCTCGCAGGACTCCCAACTTCCTTGATTGCTCATTTGCCTTTTCTTCTTCTAGTAACTCATCCAATTCTAACTCGCTCCTGCCGATTTTCATTTTGTTTTTCAAAATAATGTCTTTATTTTCCTTCTTATACTGATCAATTCTTCGGTTTGTTTCAACTGTATCAATGCCATTTACAAGATTGTATATTATATTTTCAACTTCTTCTAAATAATCATTATACTCCTCTAAAGTAGCAAAATCATCTTCTTTTTTATTGAAATCCCGCAAAACTCGTTTCCTTATATCAACCTCTTTTTCAACAACTGGGTCTTCAAATAATTGTAATCTGTAGTTACTTCTTTTTAGGGGCACACGGCATTCTGGACATGAACCAGAACCTAAAAATAAGAAAAAAGCTAATTAACCTTTCAAGCATTTGCTATATTAGAACTTAATACTAGCAATTGCAGTTACTATAGCTTTACTATACAGTATAGTAAGCCATAGCAACTACAATTTATTGATACAACTTATTGCTATAGAACAATTGTTCTAGTATAGCTTACTATAATAGCTCTATTAGAACTTAATACTTAGCAATAAACTAGTAATAAATACTTAATTACAATGCTCAGATAGGCTTCCACAGTCTCTAGTAATATCCATAAATACTTCTTCCGAGCTTGAACATGTAGTAAAGTTTCTTCTTGCCAAGATTTTACAAATCATGCAATGTCTTCATCAGGGCTGAAAGTTGAGGGATACATTCTACTCATTCTCATTCTGCTTTCAGCTCTGAAGAAGCCATCACCTGATGTGCGAAAGCTTGGCAAGAAGAGACTACTATATAGTCAAGCCCGGAAAAAGTATTTATGAATACTTAATTACTAGATGTGGTTAATATGTAAAATACTTTATTTACAATATAATTCCAATGAACTACATTTGAAATTTGTTATAATTCCTATGTTATTCATAAAATATTTTTGCTACAGAAGCTCTTAGAAAAAGAAAGAAAAATAATTTATGATAGGAAAACTAATATAGAGAAGTTTAGCACACTGAAAAAAAACATACAATTTTGGATCAAAGTTTTTTTTTTTTTTTTTAAATTAACATACTACTTAAGGAACTTGCATTAAAAAATGTCTCATAATTTCAACATAATCAGGGATTAGTAGACAAATTTGTTATATGAAATTTATAAGGAGTTCTAGCAAAATTTATAACTAAATTTTATTATTCATGTTTATTACTATTATATATANGGTATTTAGACCTTGACCAGTACACAGTGCAGCATTGATTTAAAAAATTTAGTACAGATGTGCATTAGTACAAAAAAAGTGTGCCACACAGGAGCTATAAGCAATAAGAAAATTCTTCAAGATTATAGTCAATGAATGTTCACATTTGAACTTTCCCTGACATGCAAGTTACATTCCTAATGTTTTGATTTCCTAATAACACAAAGAAGCAAATAAAACTATGGAGTAAGCTCAGAGTCGGTCAGAAGAAGCTATATAAACTAAGCAGTTCTAACACTTCAATGGGATATAAATGCATAAATCAATATGCAAATGTGCCATACAGGGACTACATTTACTAAAGTCGGAAAGAAAATTATATGAGTAAATGACTTATATAATCGAGTCCCTTAAACAACAATGAGACCACTACTTTCATATTACTTTTTTTTTTTTTAAATTAAAAGTTTAATTTAACGATCAATATTATTTAATGTCACAACCAGAAGAGAACAATAGGAGGAATGAAATACCAATTTAGCTTGAGGCTTTGACCTAGCAAGTGGGACGGAATGCCGGATAGAAAAAAAAATCAGTCATTCTTATACATTCATGCATAAAAATCAATATAAAAGCATTGACTTCGAGTCATCAACCCAGAGAAAGTGTCATATTGAAAAAAAAAAGAAAAATAAAAGAACAGAATGTACAAACCTTTTAAAAATAGTAAGTCAACACAGCTTTCACAAAGAGAATGACCACAGACATTCACCATCAATTTTAAGGATGGGTTCCTGTACTTTGTAGTTCGGCATCTTGGACAAACTTGATCCTCCATTTATGCAAATAAACAATTAAAGCTACATTAACAACTAAATATAATGAATTAACAAAGTTAATCCCATTATGAAACGACTATATTTAGTTATAAAAAAAAAAATACAAAAAAGGTAAGGTGGGAATGGTCAATTTTTCAGCATAAAATAGCACAAATGACCTATGACAATTTGGATAAACTCAATGCTAGACCCTTAAACCTTTTACATTAAAAGAAACCACCAGAAAACTTCCAAAACGATAGGTTACAAATAAGGACTTCATAGAGAATAATAATACTCAATTCCAAAGAAGTCATATTTTTAAATCCTTAGCTTTCATTAAATTTCATTCAGAACTTCTGAAACCAACATCAATGTAAAGAGCTATACTGTTAATTATATATTCTAAAAACTAGCCAATTACGTATTTGATATGTATTTTGTGAGATTTCAGCAAGTTAGATATTTCAGGTGCGTTGCATTATAAATAGCTAAACAGCCTGCTGACTGTGACTTAAGAATAACCTACTCTTTGGTTATTTATTTTCCACGTGTCCTTATTTATGTCAAAGTATATGTCAAAAAATGGTTCGTTCAAGTGAGTTAGAAATAATAAATAAGTTTGTGAAAATTGGTCTCAGTGAACAAAAAGCAAAAGAAACACTTAAAAATGCTCAGTTGACTTCTAATTTATTAGCTGCTATAGATGAAGCACAGAAATTAGGCGGTGCTCCTCCTGAAAGGACACTTCTTTTTTACCATATTGCATCGAAAATAAAATCTCAAATCTCTCAACATTTGCCGTTAATTGTGAAGTATGTAGTTGAAAACAAACTTGATAGTTCAATGAAGATTGATGCTGCTGTAGAATTCCTTTTGTCTAATCTTAATAAGGATTTAAATATTGAAGAATTAGATAAAGAATGTGGAGTGGGATTGAAAATTACCCCTGAAGACGTTGAACTAGCAGTTGAAACTGCTATAGGTAAAAATAAAGAAGAAATAATAAAGAAAAGATATAGATTTAATGCTGGTATATTATTGCAAGAAGTAAGGAACAATTTACGATGGGCAGATTTTAAGGATGTTAAAAATGAAATAGATGTACAACTATTAGACCTTCTAGGACCTAAAACATGTGCAGATCTTGCTCCTGTGGATGGAAAAATTAAGAAGAAACCCAAAGATGTGGACCCAAAAGTTCCTAAAACAGATAAGTCTGCTACTTCTAAGTCAGATACTATTACTATTGATGAAATGATAAGTAAACTGAAGTTACATAAACCTGGAGAAAATTTTATTGCTGATGGATATATTGTTACGCCGAATACTGAATCACTTATTGCTCAACACCTTAAAGAAACTGGTGGTAAAGTTAGGACGAGGTTCCCACCAGAGCCTAATGGTATCCTTCACATTGGCCATGCTAAAGCAATTAATATTAACTTTGGATATGCTGCACACCATAAAGGAATATGTTTTTTGCGCTTTGATGATACAAATCCTGAAAAGGAAGAGGAAAAATTTGTTAATAGTATAATTGAGATGGTAGATTGGTTAGGATATAAACCTTATAAAATAACTCACTCTTCTGATTACTTTGAACAGCTGTATGAGTGGGCAAGAGAACTAATTAAAACAAACTTGGCTTATGTCTGCCACCAAAAACAAGAAGAATTAAAAGGTTTCAATCCGCCTCCTTCTCCTTGGAGAAATCGTTCAATAGAGGAGAATCTTATTTTATTTGAAGACATGAAGAATGGAAAAATGGAAGAAGGAGAGTGCACTCTAAGAATGAAATTGACTCTTGAAGAAGGCAAACAAGATCCTGTGGCCTATAGAATCAAATATCAGGCACATGTCAGGACTGGGAGTAAATGGTGCATATACCCTACATATGATTTTACTCATTGCCTCTGTGATTCAATTGAAAATATTTCTCACTCGCTATGTACTAAAGAATTTCAGTCAAGGCGCTCTGCATACTATTGGTTATGTAATGCTCTTAACATATATTGTCCTGTACAGTGGGAATATGGTCGCCTTAACATGAACTACACTGTTGTATCGAAGAGGAAAATTACAAAGTTGATTGAAACCGGTATTGTTAAAGACTGGGATGATCCAAGATTATTCACATTAACAGCTTTAAGGAGACGAGGTTTTCCACCAGAAGCCATAAATAATTTTTGTGCCAAAATGGGTGTAACAGGTTCCCAGACAGTTGTTGATCCAGTCATGCTGGAAGCTTGTGTTCGAGATGTTTTAAATACAACTGCACCTAGAACAATGGTAGTCTTAGAACCTCTTCCTGTTGAAATTATAGAAGGTTTGGATGAATCAGAATTGACTGTTCCTGACTTTCCAGCTGAACCTGAAAAATCTTCTCATAAAATTCAATTAAAGAAAACTATTTACATTGAAAAATCTGATTTTAGAGAAAATGCTGATTCTGCTTACAAAAGGTTAAGTAAAAATCAGAATGTTGGTCTCCGTTACACCCCTTATACTATTAAAGTTGTAGATGTCATATATGAGAATAACTCATCGACAGTAAAAAAACTTTTTGCCAAAGCTGAAGTTGCAACCTCTGAAAACAAACCTAAAGCATTTATTCATTGGGTTTCAAACCCATTAAAAGTAACAGTAAGATTATACAACAGTTTGTTCAAGCACAAAAACCCAGAAGATCCTGAAGAAGTTCCTAATGGATTCCTGTCAGATGTAGCAGAAAATACTCTTATTGAACAAGAAGCATTTGCTGACCACTATCTTCTGGGCAATTTCAAACCTTTTCAGACATTCCAGTTTGAAAGGAATGGTTATTTCAGTATTGATCCTGACAGTACTTCTTCCACTTTATTTTTTAACAGAACTGTTTCATTGAAAGAAGATTCAGGAAAAAATTGAATTTTTTGTAAAACAGTCTAAATTTTATTTATTTAATCCTTACAGAGAGTATTGCATATAGTTTGATAATTTTTTATTATGTACTCGTACTATGATTTATACAAACCAAGAAAGAAGGCAATTTTATATACTTTTTTATTTATGTTTTTTTTTTTTACATTTTGATCCATTGTAAAAAAGACATAGTAATTAATTGAATATGACTATGTTATCACTACCTGATCACTATTTATTTATTATTTTGAATACTTGTAATTACTCATGAAATCTGAAGTGTACTACAAACCTGGAGCTAAGAGAAAATAATCTGTGTAAAAGCATGTGTATTATTTTTGTGAATTAAATATTTATTATTTTGGTCTATCCCTAATAATAAACCACTGAAACTGACTTAAAATGTTTCTTTTTGTTAACCTACTCAGAGTTAGGCATAGACTTTAATTAGCCCCGGTTTATATTTCATATTTAAGATTCCTGATAATATAATATAGTTATGTTGTGATATGAATTTTAATAATATTATTGCTAGGAATAGTTGAAAAAGCCAGAAGAATTTTTCAATGCTTGAAGAAATTGAGTTGATAATGTCCGCTTTAGAGATCTTGCCTAACCACTTTCCTACTTGTCTTGTGTTATTAAGCTGTATTGAATTGTTGTATTTGAATTATTTACCAACATAGCCACATTAAATACTCCCTGTGCACTAGAATTAACTTAAAAACCAATTAAGTGTCAGTGTTAAATTTTTTGTTAAATAAGCTCTCTTCCAGGAAATATAGCCTAGGCAAAGCTATTTCTCATTGTTCATAAATTCATTTTATTCAAAATTGCGTCTATGAAAGAATTAAAACTATGTTTAAAACAATTCTATTGTACATTCATCTGTTATTCCTCAAGGATATGGTTGATCAATGATTCAATTCATGGGTTCATAAGACAATGGCCGTACTATTTCCTCTAATGTTTACATATTTTTCTAAAGGTTTTAATCCTGGAGCTTTGGCTACTCCAGTTATATCCATCAGAGAGCTTCGTTTGCTTATCTCATTCATTTGCTTAAAATATTGTCGGTTCAAAATTCTATGAATATATGTATATATATCATAATTTTTAAAATAGTAAAATCAAATTAGGCATTTAACCCAATTTGATTCTTCTTATTCAATGGTTGGATTCTTTTTTCAAACCATTGAATGAGTTTATTATTGGCTAAAATTTGCCAAGTGGGAGGGGGGTTTAAAGGCAGAAAAAAGTTTAAAATCATAGTATCTCTCTTAATATTTGTGTTATGAAAAAATGTATGGATCAAAATGTGTGTAAAATTTAATTTTATTACATTCATGTTCTCTAACTTAATATATATATATATATATATATATATATATCTGTCCCAGCCAGGAATCGAACCTGGATCCCCTGCTATCCGGGCCGGTGCATTTGCCACTTATGCTACCGAGACAAGTCTGATAAGTCATTAAATTCCCCGCACTAGTGTCGAGAGTCCAACCTCCGAGGCCGACGAATATATCGNTAAAATTATAGTTTTGAGTATAAGGTGGGCATTCTTATTTTTAAAATGTAGAAAATAATTTAAGTATTTAGGCCTTTTTATTGTAAACCATTGAATAAATTCATTTTTGGTTGAAGTCAGATGAATTAGTTGGGAAATTTATAGGAAGACTAATATTTATGTCTTAGTAGTTGATTTTTTTTTTTTTTTTGGTTGGGGTTCGGTCAAGGTATATATAAAATGTGTATGGTATATATAAGTATATAAAATATGTATTTTTTAATTATTTGCCATTTCAGCTTACATTATAAGCCATCTTCAGGGCTATCATGAAGGCGAGAGTGAACATCCTGTCACCAGGATCACATATTTGTCTTAGTTTTTATTTGATTTACAAAAAATTTTGTACATCATAACTTACAGTCTATAACCAGGTCTAAGGGTCTTATGAGATAATTTTTATTTCTTCACTTTTTGAGATAGTTATAAACTCTCTAAAACCTGACCCTATTTAGACTAAATTGTACAGACACTCTCACATACATAGAAAAGTCTAAAATCAGATAAAAGATATGTTGAAAAAAGAAATCATTCAACATTCTATTTCTCCTAGGCACAGCCCCCTATGGATCAAAAATGGATAGGAATATCTCCAGTACTCTGAACTATTTTTTTTTGTTTTGTTTTCATCATAAAGACCAAGATATAGTATCCCTAAAATGACATTTTCTACAGATGATGGACTCTTGAGTTTCTTAGTATGCAGTTTGAAGTCAGTCCATGTTTTTTGTTTCTTCAAGTACATCTGTATGTCAGGTACAGATTCTTATTGGTTAGTCCCAATGTTTGTATGTTCAAGTGATTTCAGGACGGCGTATTGTTCAGCCTTTATTTGTACAATTTGATCTTAACTTAAATTTTAATACATCTTTGAGAATTTGATTTTCGAGAATGAGGCTGGCATGTTCAACAAATTTGCTATCCTTGCTTCTGTCTGTGTTGATTTGATATTAAGTTTCGTCAGTATAATTTAGATTAATTTCTGGGTAAAGGGCTGGGTGTAACCAAGTTGAGTGATGTGGGATATGTGAGTCCTCGTTTATGGATATATAAAGCCATTATTATATACAATAGTATAGAATTTGTTGGGGTTCGGTCAGGGTTGATCCAAAAAAAAAAGAAAAAGATTTAAATAAATGTATTTTTTATTTTGTTTATTGTCTTTTTTATAAGCTGTTGTTTCAGCTTACATTGTAAGCCATATTCAGGGCTGTTGAAATACAATGTCATATAAAATATGAGAAAATAAAAAAACTATATGATTTACATTATTATTACTTAAAAATTGACGTAATTGAAAGTAATGTGATATTACGTTAATCTTATGTAATAATATATATCATATAGTTTTTGTTTTCATCATGATATTGTATTTCAACAACCCTGAAGATGGCTTGCAATGTAAGCCAAAATGTCGGAAGATAATAAAAAATACATTTATTTAAATTCTTTTGTTTTGGATCAACCCTGACCGAACCCTAACTTATTCTCTACTAATAATCTCCACAGTCAAAAAATCCATTTGATTTGACTACTAGCTTACAGGAACACATGCAAAAATTAAGACTAATATTTCAGGGACTCAGAGAGGCTAATTAAAAAAAGCAACTTAAAGAAACCAAAATTTTAAGAATAAAAAAATGAGTTATTTAGGAAATAAACTTTTAAGCAATCATAGCACCAGGCAGATTAAAATTAAAAGCCACTAAAAATTAATATTATTTTATATAATGGTATAACTACCCACCCACTCTGGTAAAAATAAGTTGAGTGGGTCTCATAACATAAAGATTGGATGAAAATTTACTGAGTGTGGATGGTCGTAACCCAAATTGCTGAAATCTGGAGCATGAGCAGCTTCTGGAAAAAATCCTGATTGAAACAAAGGCTACTATTTTTCCAGGCTAAGGCAAGCTTAAGTCATTGAATTGATTTAACTTGCTATCTCTTTGTAGTCCTATGCTTGAATGAATATAAATTGATACATTGTTGTATTGAAATAAAAGCCAATTTCATTATAAATTCTATATTTTCCTTTTAAGAAAAGCTGCGCGCATTCAAGATAAGCGGTTTTCATCATCAGAAGTATTTTAGTCGAAAAGTTACCAAAGTAGATGGCCACAATAGAAATGTCCTTCCTGTAATATAATATATATATTTATTTATTTAACTGTTAGTCGAAATAGCAATGACAGGAGCCTACTTTGGTGTCGTGTGTACTGTCTCAATACAATATAATTGAAAGTAGTGTTCATTATTTTGTTACTAATACCAAGTTTAGACATGGTATCAGAAGTAGTGTTTTAATATTTGAACTGTATCTGAATACCTTTGTAGATTATAGACTCACTGTTTAAACCGCCAGAACCTATGAGCTTAACAACCAGCAATGTGGAGGAGGTTTGGTCATAGCTTTGGCAAAAGATAATATTTTTTATAGAGGCCATAGAAAAAATCCGAGAAACAAAATGCTCTTTTATATTATGAGTGTGATAGGACATAATGGTCTGGGTGTATATAATACTTCATGGAGAATTAAATCTGTTAAAAAATATGTCAATATCAGCTCCAATCTTGGTATTTTTTGTTGTAGAAAAACCATTGTGATTCAAAGTAATAGTTTTTTAAGTGGGTTAGGCTTTGTCCTATGGCAAGAAGGTAGACCTGTGACATTTGCCTCTAGAGTGCTGACCTCATCTGAACAATTTATTATTGAATGACAAATTCAATTCAGTAATAAGCACCATATTTATTCAGTCTCATTCCACATGCACTTAATGCTTAGAAAAAATAGTTTAGAAAATAAACACCAACAATTGTGTCAAAGCTAAGGCTATGTTTAATGGGAATTTTCAGCTTTGACAGAGTAATTTTTAGTTTATACTCACACACTTGAATTTGTCCACAATAATAAATAAGATAAATATTTTTCTATCTATCCTTTCATGCATAAAATATAATCAAAAAGATCTCTAATGTAAATTTTTACATTGGATTACTATAAAAATAATACATGAAATAAAGGGTTGTATCAAATTGATGAGTCCTTAATTCACACAAAATTTTTTGTTATACAGCTAAGCGATTTCAGAATCAAATAACCCATCATCAAAGTTTAGGAATCTCCCAGTTAATGACTCAGTCCCTCTCCCAAACTTAAAACTGTGAGAATCCTAAACTCTGATGATGGGATTATAGATCCTGTTAGAGCTCAGCTGTATAATAAAAAAAAAATTGTGTAAAATAAGGACTCATCAATTTCATACAACCCTTTATTATAACTGAAACTTTGCCCCAGTACAAAGAAGAATTAATATATGCTTTTTTTCCTATTTCAATACACAAAAAAACATTATATTACTAAAAAAGTTCTGCAAAAACAAATAACCTTTTAATAGAAATTTCTTAAAAGTGTTTTCTTAAGTAAATTACTGGTCATTTCTAAATTTAAGATCTACATAAAACCTATTTTTCATGAATTATGAATTTCAAATTAAGCATAAAATATAAAAAACCTTGGTAAAGATTCCAAGCATTTGACTAATTTTTTTATTTATATTTTGTATTATGTTTTGGTGTAAAACATTTTGACAAAGAGTGAAGGAAAATCACCAAAATAGGAGTTAATTTTGAAACTGAATACAAATTTGTTTATAGTACATATCTTTTGTCTTTTGCAATTGCATGATATCATTAACTGTTTTCAAGATATTAAAATTCTGGCCTGCATATGAAGCAGCAATTATATTATTGTTTTTTCATCAGAACTGAAGTAATTTAAAAGAATAATAAGAAGAGTATGGACATGAGCCTGAAATCAAAGGCCTTTATGATAAGTCCTACAGAAGGCTTAGGGGATATAAAGGAAAACTGTGGAATAGTATTCTTTACTAACAAGTACAAGTGAGATTAGATCTTCAAATCGAAAAGACCTCATGCTTCACCAACCGACAGTGATTATGGTTGCTATAATTAGGTTAATATAAAAGTATAAGAATGATCTAAATCTAAAATTAGATAGGGCATTTTACAGGATATTAAATAAAATAATGGTGAATTTATGGAATTACTTGTAACTATAAATGAGGAGCTTGATGTGAAAGTTTTAGCTTAAGTAAGTTTTCAAGACTGGGCTGTTATTGTGTAATACAACCTACTAGTGCAATATTACCCACAGCCCTCTGAAAATGAACCTGCTATAGTAGACAGGTGGCAATTCATCAGTATTCTTGACTTCAAAGCTAATGGATTTAGGATGAACGATTAATTGATACATGTTTTTGGAGTATATCCTATTTATAGCCAAGCTGGATTTCTCTTATGTTTATTCTGCACTACTATGTTAGCTAATGTAATAGATAGCCAGTCCCCACAAAGCATTTTCCAAGCCTCTATCAGCCTTCACAGTCAATCAGCTAGCCACCAAGTTTAACCCAGAATGGTTGAACTATGAAGATTTGAACCAAGCCGATTAAATAAACAAATTACTGTGCCAAGCGATATCTAATCCATTAAGAGATATCTACATATTTATAACCCCTATATGAGAATCACTCAAGGCACCAGGCAGGCTTTTGTTTATCAGTTAAAGCCTGTCCAGTACAAATATCAAATCTACAGTAGGATTTCTTGGGCTTAAGATATTTACTAAAATTATTTTCAGGAGATTATTAATTTTTTACACTCCCAATTTCATAAACTTTGTTCTCTCTGGCTTGGTTGGCTCTAAGGACTAAAGCATCTGATTTCTTACACACTTATAATAGAATAATTAATTGTATTAATTATAATAGGCATAAACTAATTTTTGTAAGAGATACACTCCTGGGAACTAATTTCCTTGTAGCTTATCTCCCTTGAGCTATTTTTTCTATAAATCCATATTCATCAGATTTATAAATAGAGCATTAGATTATTTGAAAACAGTGCTCTAAGAGTTGAATAGCAGACTGAAAAATTGTATATTTTGAGCTTATTCTCTGGTAAAGTTCCAAACAGAACTATAAAGCTTCCTCTTATCAATCAATATCATTAACTTTCAAATTTCAAATGGAATATGCCACAATCCATTGATGGCATCATCTGTGGAGCATTTGCATACAGAAACCCTCCAAAACTAGAAAGAGGACTTCAGAGGAACACAACACAAATACAACTATTGATAGATACAAAAGAAACTTAATTTTTGTCATAATTATACTGTCTAAAATATGGCAAAAGATATCATAAATTCTAATGACTAAAAAAAATTTTTTTTTAGGGGAAAAACATTAATAATACAAATTTACAACACAACAGATCAAAATAATTTTAAAAGTCTACAAGTAATTAATAAAAAAATGTATTAAATTCTATAAAATAATTACACCATAAATAACAAAATTTATAATAACAAGCAGTTCATGACAAGCAAAGTTTGAACAATTTTATAATTATATTGTCAATTGATTGTCAAGTATACAATACAAATTATAAATAATTAATTAAAATGAGCAAAAAATTAGCAACACATAAGTAATAACTTATAAATTTAGTAAAGTGGATTGTATGATTATATATTATAAAATAGTTTCAAACTAAATAAATAAAAGTAAACTATTATTATTATACTTAAACATTTTTAGCTTAGCTAAATGAAAGACATAATTTAAGTTCCTAAATATTTTACAAGATATATGTGGAGTTCACAATCATTAGCTGCAAGTCAAAATTCTTAAGCTGGGCTAAGAACATCCTCAGTTAATTGGTTGAGGATTAGTACATAATTTAATATATCTCAGTCGATACATTGAAGAATAAAATAAGACATTCTGTAATTTAAGCTTCAATAACAACAATATTTGGACTTACAATTGTTCTTCCTTAAGTTATATATTCTAAATACAATTTTTCCTGTTTAGACATAAATATTCTATCTGTCTTAAAATGGAGACATCTAGATAACTGTTCAACCTAAAATAAGCAACAGACCTTTCACAATGATTTTTGCTCCCGAAGAGCTACATAAAGAGGTTATATTTTTGCAAATATAAAATGTAACAGAGATAATAATATTGCAAATGTTTTTTTCCAAAAGAATTTCTTTATGTAGAAGGATTTATATTAAATGGATAAAAAATAGGCATTGGATAACTAAGAAAAAACAGAAAATTTTGTCTAATTGCGATGTTACTTGATTACTTTTGGTTAACAAAGATATAAAAACATGGATTACATTAATTTATCTTCCACAACCACCACCTGGACATCCACTTCTGCGAGGAGGACGATAGCCACGTGAAAAGTCTCCTGTCAATGGATTGTATTCTAAAACAAAAGAAACTAAAATTTAGAATTTATTACATTTTAATCCCTTAGAGTCCACAAGTGAAAAATAAAAACATCACATTTTATTTTTTGTAATTTGAAAATAACATCACTAAATTTAATTTATTATTATCATAAAATCAAACAAAGGAGAGAAAAAGAAAAGAAAATAGTTTTTTTTTTTTTACTGTAGATATTATTATTAGATGATTTTAGTTGGGGTTCGGTCAAGGTAGATCCAAAATAAAGCAAAAATAAAATGAAAAAAAAAAGAAAAATAAAAGAACAGAATGTACAAACCTTTTAAAAATAGTAAGTCAACACAGCTTTCACAAAGAGAATGACCACAGACATTCACCATCAATTTTAAGGATGGGTTCCTGTACTTTGTAGTTCGGCATCTTGGACAAACTTGATCCTCCATTTATGCAAATAAACAATTAAAGCTACATTAACAACTAAATATAATGAATTAACAAAGTTAATCCCATTATGAAACGACTATATTTAGTTATAAAAAAAAAAATACAAAAAAGGTAAGGTGGGAATGGTCAATTTTTCAGCATAAAATAGCACAAATGACCTATGACAATTTGGATAAACTCAATGCTAGACCCTTAAACCTTTTACATTAAAAGAAACCACCAGAAAACTTCCAAAACGATAGGTTACAAATAAGGACTTCATAGAGAATAATAATACTCAATTCCAAAGAAGTCATATTTTTAAATCCTTAGCTTTCATTAAATTTCATTCAGAACTTCTGAAACCAACATCAATGTAAAGAGCTATACTGTTAATTATATATTCTAAAAACTAGCCAATTACGTATTTGATATGTATTTTGTGAGATTTCAGCAAGTTAGATATTTCAGGTGCGTTGCATTATAAATAGCTAAACAGCCTGCNTATATTATAATATTGTAAATTTTATTGTATTCTTATGAAATTGTATTTCTACAGTCCTGAAGATGGCTTACAATGTAAGCCGAAACGTTTACAGATAATCTTTAAAAAAATACACTTTTTTTAAATTTGTATTTTTTAGGATCTACCTTGACTGAACCCCAACTAAAATCATTTAATAAGAAAATAGTAAATAAAAAAAAATTCTGAATCTATAAAGTATCTCAAGATTTAAAAAGACTCTATTAATCCTCAGTTTTGATTTGCTATAACTTTTATTATATTTTCAACAAGTATTTTATAGTTCAGTTGTTTATTTTATTTCTTTATTTATTTATTTTTTATAAAGAGATAGCTTCCAAATTTATGAGAAAGATAGGAGGTATCCCCATCATATATCAACTTCCAACCATAACACAACGAATGTTTTATCCATTTTACTGAGGGGACACACCATGAAAAATTTGATGTCCTATACTCAGAGTTGTTGAAATACAATGTCGCAAGAAAACATGAAAAAAAAATTAATTGATTTACATTACTAATAATCTTTATGCTGAAAGGCACAATGGAGGAAGGAAAAGAAGAAGACATTACAATTACATAAAAGCTATACATTCCACTTTGATAGTAGACAAGGTCTAATCTTTAGTCAGACCTGCAAAGGGTTGCTCAACTTACGATTATTTGTGTTATCAGCTGCCCTACACGATTCCAAGTTGCTATAGGAAAGGGGCATCAATCTGTGTACCGATCCTACAAGTGCTATAGGTAGTATACAGAATTGGAAGTATGAGCACCGTCTGATTAAAAAAAGTATTTTCCTACAGTACAGTGCTCTCCCAAATAGGTAAGAAAGTCACCCTCATCTGGATTCTGGGGCATCAGGGTATGCCTGGAAATGAATCTGCTGATTGTGCAGCGAATTCGGCTCATGATCTCTTTGAAACCAAGGATCATGATCTCTTACAGTCTATTAAATTTTCTTACCCATTAAGCTGCTTATTTTTAATAGATGGAATGGAATTTAAGCATTTCCTAGATGAGTCCCCTGGATGCTAGGGAGCTCTTATTCCCCGCTTGTTTCCAGCCAGTAAGGTGGTGATCCTACTGATCCTGCAGCTCTCATTTCATCCAGTCATATTGGATGATTAATGTGGCAGACCCACTGATCTCGCTTGCATGAGTGGTGGGGAGTAGGAGAATATAAGATAGGCACCAATCATAATCATAGGTGATAGTTTTTTAACTTAACTCAGTTCTATTCTCTATTCTTCAACTTATTCAAACATTTTCAACATTCTGAAAAACCATTACCCCTCCTTCAAAATAAACCTGTCAAACATTTCTCCTAGTTCCTTAAAGCTACTTATCCGCAATAATATCCTACCTTTTTTCCTTGTATAGCCCCCTTTGATGCAGGCCTCTCTCCCTTTGCTTACCCCCACCCTTCCACCACCCACTAAAAATCTAAAAATCTCTCACAAGTTTCAAACCCTACCTCTCAGTCATGAAAATGGGATCCTGGAGGCATGACGTCCCCTCATGCCTTCATGATAGGAAGGTGTGGTGAATAAAAATAATTTTTATTTTTTATTTTGAATTTGTCTACATGTACTACATAATTTTGATGTCACATTACAATTAATTATGGAAATTCTGTAATAATAATGTAAATAATTTATTTTTAATTTTTATTCTTATGCATTGTAGCCCTGATGATGGCTTACAATATAAACCAAAACTTTGGCAGATAACTAAAAAATATACATTTTTTAAAATTGTATTGTTTGGATCTCCCTTCACCAAACCCTAACAAAAAACAACATATAATAATATTATCCACGGTCAAAAAAGCTCTCCATTTGCCCATCTACTAAAATAATTTTTATAAACTTTTATATTGCATAGACATTTGACAAAAATACATGAGCACGAGGATATTTAAGAATGTATTCAGGAGGTTTAGCCCCCTCTGTTTTCAAAATAGAGGAACTAAATTATTTAATTGAGCTTCTTCCTGTTATATTTCAGATTAATTGGTTATTGCTGAAGAGATAGGGGGCTTTATGGAAAGAACTAATTACTTTGAAAACCTTTTTTCCCCATGATATTGTTAATATCTTATTTTTGTTATTTTATGGGGAAAAAATTATAAAACATAACTAATGTAAATATAACTTCTAATCTAATTTTATTATTGCAACTAAGTGAATTGATTATTTTAGATAGATGATTTAGATTTAGATGATTATTGGCCACTGGTCGGCCAAGAAAAAGACTTAGCAAACATACTTTACGGCTCCTAAATAAAAAATTAACTCCTTTATAAATATTAATTTAGTTGTGGTGTATTAAACTACATAAATTTTAAACAATTAATGTAAGGGAATAGAATAGAAATTTATTCTATTCCCTCTCATTAATTGTTTAACACCTTAATCGTTTTTGAGAGCTAAAGATGGCAATATGATAAAGTATTTTCTGCCTTATAACATGAAACAGTTTTTAACCCTTAATTACACTTATCTCTCATGGAAAATGGGAATTATACCTCCTTAGTTCATGCAGGTCCTGCTCAACAACTTATTTTTTAATAATCTAAAAGGTTATTTTCACTACCAATGAATACAGAACTATCATACCCTCTATTATCTGTCTTCATTGGTTTGCAGAAACCAATGAAGACGGATAATAGAAGTTATGATAGTTATTTTTTAATTATTATTGTCGCAACAATTGGCAGATTTATCACAGATATTGGACATGAATACATAGTATTAGTTTCATTTATCTTATATTTTGGACACATTGAAGAAATAAATAAGTAGTTTATTTATAAAGTTTGACATACATTATTTATAGCTGTAAAATGTTCACTACATAGTTTATCCATGAGAAACATAATTCAATTTGGATTTACAATTAATAATAAGAGAATCTTGAAAATGGGCCTAAGATAATCTAAACATTTTCATAATTTATTTAGTAATCAACATCCTTACCATCATTATGAGTACCAGAACCTAAACTTTCTCCTTTTTCTAGTGCTTTAGCTTTGGCTACTCTCTGCTGGGCTTTCATCAGTTCCTTCTGCATAACAATTGAAAATCTATTATTAGATTAATTAAAAAAAATCTATTATTTTACTTATTTAGTTATCAGACAAGAGTTAGTAGGGGTTTAATAAGCAGATGTGTAAATTTTTTTTTTTTTTAAATGTGGTTTCAAACATTACAGAATGTTTGACTGAAACAGCTCAAGCAAGAGTAGCAATATCTGAATTAGATATCTGTTTCAGGCGAGAAGAAGCAGTGATTATGGAAACTGCAAAAATGAAACATTTAAGAGAAATCAGTTTCTGTTAAATGAATTCAGTTTAATTAATTATAACTAATAATAAATAAGATTTCAACAATAAAATAGTAATATCATACCTTCTATTGTCCGTCTTCATTGGTTTCTGCAAACCATCTTCTGTTGGCGAGCACTTTCAGACATTGTCCATCTTCTGGCCGAATACATGCGTTCACTATCACTTGTGACAGTGAACGCACGTATTCGACCAGAAGATGGACAATGTCCGAAAGCGCTCGCCAACAGAAGATGGTTTGCAGAAACCAATGAAGACGGACAATAGAAGGTATGATAGTTCNAAGGAATACATAAAGAATTAAACATGCCACACTACCATACATTGCTATATATTCAAGAATGAAAAAACAAAAGCAAATAAAAACCACCATATAACTAGAAACTGTTACCTAAGAATATCTCTATTATCTGTCTTCATTGGTTTGCAGAAACCAATGAAGACGGACAATAGAAGGTATGATAGTTCTATATTCATTGGTGGTGGAAATAACCTTTTAGATTATTTACATAAAATAGTAAGGTTAAATTAGACAAATATTAGATCTAAAAGAGGTAGGAAACCTGCTTACTTTATATAGCTTCAGCGAGGGAGACTTTCTTAATTTTCAGATTTCAACTGAAGTAGCAATAATCTTTCAGGTCACATACACTTAACAAGTCATTGTAACAAGTAACTACAATCACAGGAAATAAGTCCTACACAGTCAACTTCATCCTAGATTATGAGGTTCTCAAGGGAAGTAATTTACCAAGATTTTACAGAAACCTCCTGCATTCAACCGACCTAAGGTGTATTAAGAGATTGAACACTTAAAAAAGAAAAAGGCTTCTGGCCACGATCTTGTCACAGCTAAAATCTTTCAGGATATGCCAAGGAAAGCAGTAGTCTACACCCCACTACTCAAAACCATCCTACGAACCACTCATTTTCAATTTAATGAAAACACTCACACATAACTATAATACCAAACTGAATAAATCCTTCCATTTTTCTCTGTCATAATGAGCCTTCTCCCCACCTGTTCTAAACTTCTGGAAAATGTTTTCTAGGAAAAGAATACTAATGGTTATTCGCATTAAAGGTTTCATATCACTTCATCAATTTGGCTTTAGGTTAATACATTCTACAACTCAATAACTGCACAAAGGAGTAGACTACATTGCCACAGTATTCAAGCAAAAGTTCTATGCAAATGCCATTTTTTCGTATGTCCCCAAGGCATTGATAAGGTGTGGCAGTGGGTCCTACTCTACAAACTCAAGCACATATTGCCATCTTATCCTACTATCATGCCTCACAGATCAGCTCTCCTCAGTCAGGGTAGAGTAAAAGCTGTTCTCCCTCCAGCCAGTGAGCTCTGGCATACCTAAGAGCTTGATACTGGCTCCACTTCTTTTTAACATGTACACTTTAGACACACCTGTATCACCCAGGTGAAGCAGACTTTGTCGATGACAAGGCTATGATCGACACAGACCAAGATCCAGGACTCTATAAAACCACTTAACTTGGAAAATATAAATTAACAAAACAAGGTTGAAATCACTATACATGAAATTCAACTCAAGAGGGACTTGCCCATCACTCTCCTTCAACAACATCAGACAAACACTGTGAAATATCTTGGACTTACACTAGGCTGATATGGAAGCCACATATTCACCAAAAATGCATGACATTCAATAACAGACTCAACATGACACTATAAAAAAATTTTGAGACTTATAAAACATGTACCATCATAAGTCAGCAATCAAACTCCATACTGATCTCAACATTCCTACAGTAAAAAACAAAACTAAGAAACATTACTCTCTACATTGCACTGACAGGTCACCTCAACCATCTGACCACACATTATACAGACAGTACTCTCCGATGACAGAAAAGGTCCTGGATGAGAGACTTCCTAAATTGAAATTTCTCAGAGAAGGTACTAAAGAGTAACCTTTCTTCTTCAAACCCTCAATATCACACATCTGCTTATTGGCTAATGGCTTTATTTTTAACTGGTGCCAATAAAAGAATAATAAAAAAAATTAAATACATGTTTAAAAAATACTTATACTTATGTTAACTTACCAAGTCATTCAAAATGGTGAAATTCAGAATTAAAAATACAAAGCTGCTTAAAATTTAAGTTTCATGTATAAGGCATACAATAAAATGTGCTAAAAGGTTTTTGATTTGATTTAAAATATTCCTAATAGGCTTCTTTGAAATATTCTTAATAATGTCTTCCATTATTATAGTAATTTTTTTTTAATTATCCAAAACAACTATTTACAATTTGATTAATTATACCAATATCAATCAATTGATATAAGATAAATAAATTGAGCCAAAATTTGAGACATAATGATTAAATAAGAAAGAATTAGCTGAAATTTGAAAACTCGTTGCACAAAAACTAAAGATGGAGATGTCTATTTTAAATAAAAACTAAGTGATTAATTTTAATTATATTAATAAAGTGTCAAGTCTATCTTAATAGAATTGATTTCTACCAAACTTAATAAAATTTATTTCGAAAACTAGATTCGACCCTCACCTCTTTTTGTTTTTCCTGAAATTCTTTAGCTTTTCGATCCATCTCTACTTGCATTTTCTGCCTAGCTAGTTGTAATTGTTCTAATCTTTCTAAGGCTATATCAGGATCTGCAAGAGTAAGCATCAATTAATTTATTTATACTATTACAAAATAAAGCAAACTAATTAATCATTCCTTCATCACAGTAATTAAGTTAATAACATATTTTAAAATAAAATATTTTACTATTTGCTAAATATACTTGACTACTAAAATACTGAATTCTAATTAATAATTTTCTCATGAATTAAAAAAAGTAAAATAAAAGATAAAAAGTAACTCAATGACAAGGTCCTATGTGACCCCCTGAAATAATTTATATACTTTAGTTTGGCTAGCTCCATATGCTTTAGAAAGAAGATCAAGGAATACATAAAGAATTAAACATGCCACACTACCATACATTGCTATATATTCAAGAATGAAAAAACAAAAGCAAATAAAAACCACCATATAACTAGAAACTGTTACCTAAGAATATATATATATATATATAATATACATGTGAAGAGGCTTCATATTCTGCCTCAAATTCAGTGTTTGCTCACATAAAGCTTGACATTACTTTTGTGCATTAACTAACAGACTAGACTTGATAAGCCATAAATATAGAAAACTTGAAGCTGTAAAAATGAGACAACTTCACTCAAAATGACAATAAAACTCCATCAAGAAATGCTCACGTACTAGACTTGTATATTTCAGGCCAAACTCCCTCTCACTCCTCTCTCAGTCTAGGTACAAAAGTCTGCTCTTATCAGCTTGGTGACCTATCAAACAGGAGCATCATCTGTCACCTGTTAGAATGCAATAGTCCCCAGAGGCAAAATTTAACTTCACAAGTGATGTGAGAAAATAAAATAAAATTTCATGTTGCACATCCACTAAATCTGCGACCAGCTAGACTGGACACCACCCGAATGACAAGAAGCCCTGCTCCCATAATATATTTCTGAGCCGAATGGTCAAGGGCTCGGGATGAGAATATCCCTACAATTTTGAAACTCCAAGAATCATGGCTTGTGCTTACCAGTATCAGGGTCTCTGTACTCATGTTCAGATAGACAGAGAAAGTAGTCAGGGAAGCCAATGGAGTATGAGAAAAGATATGGGAAATATAAAGCAAAATTGAATAATTAGAAGTGGAGATTTACCCGAACTCTAAATTTGAATCAATAGCTAAGAAGCCACAATTAGTTGCTTTCATTTTGCATTTATAATTGAGGGCAAAATGAAAGCAACTAATTGAAAGGTTGAGCAAAATGAAAGGTTGTGTTTATTATAGAGTAATAATTCAAACTGATAGAAATGAGAGTTTACTTTAAATGTTAAGAATGACTGAAAATATTTATTTCTCTCATTAGAAGTATTACTTATTTAAGTGCAATGAAATTCAACATTAGTTTACATATAAAATAAAGCTTTTAGTTGTTTAACAGCAAAATTAAACAATTGCCCTAAAAATCCCATCTTAATCCTAAAGGGCAAATCTTTTTTAAGTAAAACAATTGTCATGTTCCAGATGATCCAGTTATAATATAAAGAATAATTAGTTTAATATTCAGAACAATATAGGTTTAATATTCATAATAATACTGAGGTTTTGAGGGAAAGGATAAATCCATTAAAGTTAAAGAGAAATAATATGCAGTTGAATTAGAGATGGAGTCTTAACAGAGTAACCTTTCGTAATGTTACACAAGGTGACCTAATTATGCCATTACCTGGCTTCCTACCTGCAAAAATTGTTTTTCAAATGGCACTTCCTTAGGTTTGACAGTGACATGGAACTTGGGAATAAATTTCCTTAAGACCCATAAACTAAAAATCAATTGCATCACCCGTAATAGATAATTAGAAAAAAATATCTCTACAAAGAGATTCTAATTTACAGGGCCATATAAGAAAAGTGCATAAATTACACTAAAGATAAATTAGCGTAACTAGTTTATATATTATAGTTAAAGTGTAACTACATTATACGTACTTTTATGGTACTTGGCAGCATATTTCTTTTCTTCATATTTTTCATAAAACTGGTCTAATTTCTTTTGAATTTTATTCCAATATAATCCAACTACAATAAATCCAGCCAAAATGATCCATCCGTAGTTAGTGAAAAATTCGCCAGCTAAAACAAGTTGATAATTGACAATTCTGTATAAGAGTTGTCACGAAATAAATAACAAAGCCTCTGGATTACCTTTTGTAAGGTAGTCAAGATTTTCTTCAGAATCAACTAAAATCGGAGCATCCCCAGCTGAAAACGCCATGACAAATTTAAAACAGCTTACAAAACAATAATAAAAAAAAAAAAGAAAGGATAACCTTTCAGGAAAACCAACACCTTCCTTTTTAGACAGAACAGCTGATTATGGATATCTAGGCTAACCTGATTTTTCATCTGTCAACTATTATTCCTAGGACTTTACCTGTCAACAGTTATATTTATTTTATTGTTTGGTCATTAGTCTCGTCAATTTCTTATAAATCCTAATTATATTAATTTAAAGATGGAAGTTTATTTGATTTTTTTTCACAGGATTTGAACTAAAGAGGTAGAAGGCGTAGATCTTTGATCCTGGCTGCTCAGTTGTCGGGCTTCTCTCTAATTGTGTTCAGGTCATGTTTAGATTAATAAATCTGTTTAGGCTCTTTCAGTCGGGATGCCTTTTGTAAATACTCAAGCTGAAATATGTGTGATTATCAAGTGGATCAGAATGAAATCAGTAAATTGGTCTTTCATTGAAGAACCTATAGAATATGAAGATCACTGAGTTGTTGTGATTGTAGGTAGGCCGTAGGCCTAGTGCATAGCTATTTCTTGATATTGTATGTCATCTTATATCGAAACCATGGCAGATTTAGAAGCAGTATTAGCTGATGTGAGCTATTTAATGGCAATGGAAAAGAGTAAATGCACTCCAGCTGCTAGAGCAAGTAAGAAGATTGTTCTTCCTGATCCTAGGTAAGATCAATTCACGTATATGTATCTTTAATATTTTGTTTATGAAGTTTTTGAATTTTCCCTTTTTTTAACAGACAGAAATTAGTAGTAAACGATCTTAACCTGTAATGTTGAAGGTACTTTTAAAAAATAGAAAAGGTATTTGTTGTTGATAAATTGAATTCTTTTTGAATAAACAATTATTAAAACTGTTTTTAATTTTAATTGGTTTGATTTACAAATATTGCTTTAATTCCTCATTCACTTGCCAAACATTTTCTTAGCATACATTAATGGCTGAGTTCGAGTAGTCTATCTCTGTCTTGATCTAAACATCCTTACCTTTTCAAATAAACATCTTGTCACCTCAGTAAACCTGCTTAGAATAGCCTCCTTATAAAGTATGCGTGCTAAGGCTTTCTATATATTGTTTGCTTACTTAAAATCTTAAATATTTTGTTGTTAATTGTAGAAATTTATAGATTGGGAATGTTTATAAATGTAAATGTGTTTAATTTTAAAGCTCTTTTTGTTGTTCTACATTTTTTAATAGGGAAGCTGAGTATTTTATAAACAAATCATAATGACTCATCTGCTATTAATCATCACTGTTGCCATGTAGAAGTTGCTACATCCTTTTAAAGTGGTTTGTGGATTATTTGTACATTTCTTTTAAATGAACTATTTAATTCATTACCAAATTTATAACAATGGATTTATTGGGGAAGGAGTGGTTTTTAAATAATTTTTTCATAGCATTTTCTTCTTTATTTTTTTATGTTTATTGTAAAATAATACTTTTTATAATGATTGTAATTATTTAATTTGAAGCCCTTTTAACTTACTGTGTGTATATATATATATATGAACTTTTTGTGTAGCTTGCTTTATTTAAAATTACAATAGTCTTTCCAGTTACTTTTAAGAAGACGAGGAAAGTGTAGATCACTAATCTTTGTATCTGGGGAATACACTACCACAGAATCTCAATAGCACATATCAAATCTTCTAAAATTGACTACGTTAAATCCCCATGACCTCCACTTTTCATCAAAAATGTTTTGCATCTGAGAGGGTAGATAACTAGTAATAAGATAATATGAGGTCAGTTCTCTATTGGGAGCCATAATAGAGACTTGTTTCTAAGAGTAATTGTTAGATGATCAGGAGATATTAGAAAATAATCTAAATAATGTAAGCGATGTAGAAAAAATGCTACAAACTGTTCTACAACAACTTATTTTCTTTAATAAATGTAATAAACATGTTTATGTTTAAAAACTTATATTTTCATGACATTAAATTATAAAAATGAAAGAAAATTGCTTTCTTCATATTTCATTATTTATATATTATTTCCTTATGCTTATAATAAAGAAATATACATATTTTATATCCCTACTACTCCATGCCACATTTCTGATGTTAACTATCTTTTAATATAGTAATAAAATTAATTAATATACTAAGAAAATATTTTCGACTCTTGTTTCTAAAACTTTCGATAAATTTTTGTTGTCAAATAGAAGATCAATAGAAGTACCTATTTTGATCTGGTTTTTGGGCCGAAAAATTTAAATTACTTTTAAAATATGGTAATTAATCTGAAAAATATAATACATTATTAAGATTGCATAAACTACTATAAAATATTTTCTAAAAATTACATTCTATATTGTTACAAAAGGAGGATAATGAAGAAGATCCAGAAATGAAATTAGAGGGCTTGCGCCTCATAATGCCTCTCCCTTTCTAGTCAGCATCGGAATATATATTTTTCTCTATTCAGCTTTTGAGATTTCTTATTATGTCCATCTGTAATAAAAAGTAGGAAATATACTTCATTTGTACTATTTCCATGGATTTTTAAAAGATTTAGTTTCATTCAATGATGTTACAATTGCTTCTATTGGATCAGTGCTGTCAAATTTTCAGGTCCTACAGGGCCACTTTGAAGCCTTATTTCAGATGTGAGTACGATCCATATCGTTTTTTTAAAAAAGAAATAATTAATAAAACATAAATCAACTTTTAAATTTTTATTGCTCAAGTAATTTTCTTAACGAATAAAAATACATGTAAAATATTATAACTATTAAAATTTGCAAAAAAAAAAAAAATAAATAAATAAATGAAAAGAATGATTTAATCTTAATACTGTGGTTAGTTTGCTGCATCCATTTACTATAAAAGGAAAGTCATCTTCAAATTTAGTTGTTTTTTTAAACAATGATTTTCATGAGACGAAGTGAATTACAATTAGCTGAAATAATTAACCAATTTCTTGGTTCAGGTATCTTCAATGTAATAACAGAGTTAAGAAAATATATGATTTAACTTTTTATAGACAATATAAGCCACAATTTAATTTTTTAGTTTAATGGTTGCTTTCTGTGAAATGCCAACCTATAATGTCTGCTGAGCAATTAAAGTGTTCCTTATCAAATTTTGGATTTCACATTAACCCCCAACTGATCAACTATTGTAAAATTTCCTGTTTTTTATTTTTTAAACAACCAAGTGGTACTGCTAGAATAATACAGCACTTATATTTAGGCATGTTACTGAAAAACACAAACATGGAACATTTGTCACTGGATAAACATATTCTTGTATAATTTTAAAGCTTCATCGTTTCATTTCAACGTTTTATTCTCAGATAAAATGTAATTTTTTTCTGTTGTTGGATCTTTCACATTAGTACCCAATATTGGTAGGAAAATTAAAGCACTAAATGCCTACACTAGCGTTAGAATAGAATATTTATTTTCAGAAGTCTAAATATGCATTAGAATTTGGGAAATCTTGTAATACATGTAATTTATACAAATACAATTATTATCACATTATCATGTTATTATACATACATATTATACAATATACCAGGTATGCAAGTTTAAAATGTCGTTTTAATTCTAATAGAATGCGCTCTTAGCCTATTGAAGGATTTGCTTATCTTTAAACGCTATTTTGTTTGTTAGTCATTTGTTTACAAAAGTCAGTTGTTTTTAAGTCGTTTACGTGGACGTATCATACCTTTCTTTGGTGTTAAAAATGTCTAATTTTAAGCCAAATAAAGAGCATTTGCGGCATGTCATGATTTTCTTATTTAATCAAAAGAAAAAGGCATCTGAATGTCATCGAATTTTTGTTGAGACTTATGGCGATCTTGCTCCAACCGTCAAGACATGTGAACGTTGGTTTCAACGTTTCAAACGTGGTGATTTTGATGTTACTGATCAAAAACGAGAAAATCGACCAAATCGACTACGAGCTTCTCAAGCCCGGCGAAACAGTCAATACCGAGCGCTACCGACAACAAATGATCAATTTGAGTCACGCATTGATCGAAAAACGCCCAGAATGGGCTCACAGGCACGCCAAAGTCATTCTTCAGCATGATAACGCTCCTGCACATTCAGCCAGATTGACTAAGGAAACGATTTCTTCGCTTGGTTGGGAACTCCTACCCCACCCGCCGTATTCACCTGACCTGGCGCCTTCTGATTATCACCTCTTCTCATCGATGGGACACTCATTGGCGGAGCAACACTTCAACAATTTCGAAAACGTACGAAAATGGCTCGATGAATGGATTTCAAATAAAGATGAAGCATTCTTTTGGAATGGTATCCATATATTGCCCGAGAGATGGACAAAATGTGTAGAAAGCGAGGGCCAGTACTTTGAATAAAATATATTATACTTTTTTTTAAATTACTGTGTATATATTTTAAGAAATAAACAACATTTTAAACTTGCATACCTGGTATATGTAACTCATTAAATTTATATTTACTAAAACAACTATTTTAAGCAGCTATAATATCACAACCTTTGCTGGCAGCTGTAATGGAATTTCATAATAACACAACTTTTTCTGGCAGCTGTTCAGTTGACAGAGGTTACACTCGACAGTGGTTCCAGGCTTCTCTGTTCCCCATAATGTATCTCCGGAAATATTTCTGGACAAGTCTCTTGATTTAAAAAAGGAAAAAAAAAAAGATTCATTATGCTTATAGAGAATCTCTTACCATTTTCACTGAAAGCAGCAAGTAAGAGATCTACATGGAGTGTGCTGAAGCTGTATAAGCAAATTTATTAAGAGTAATAATAGTAACTGCTCAGACAGAGCTTCTTGCAATTCTGAAAATTTTGACTTTTTACAGTATGCACACACAACATACTCTTGCACACTCACATAGATATATAAATATAAAATACAAATTTTAGTGAACATCATTTTTACATTTAATAGATACATTTTGAGAGTGGTGTCACTGGTCACCTTCTCTCCTCATGTGACCTTCATTAATGTAATTTTTTTATTATTATTCATTGTAATCAAATTACAAAATGTTTTTATTTTTTTAAACAGAATATAATATGTTAATAAAGTTTATATTAAAAAAAATAGATTCTTTTAAAATTAATTATTTAAAAATAGATGGTTTTCTCCCATTATGCCAAAGGAGAGATCCACCTAAAATGATAAGATATAATACCAATCTAATGAACATTACTCAAGACAATATCAAAAACTTCAAGGGCGAAATCCGCACCAGCAGAAAGAGGAACTGGCAGGAGTTGTGCACAGAAATCAATGAAGCTGCAAAGAAATCACTTGGACAGGCCAAAAGAAAACGAGAAATATGGTGGAATGAAGAATGCGAGGAAGCTCTCCGGGAGAGATCCGAGAAATGGAGAAAATGGAAATCCTCTAGGAGAATGGAACACATGGAACAATTCAGACAACAGAGAAAAGAAACATCTAGAACATTCCGAAGGACTAAACGGTCATTTGAAAGGGCTCAACTCGAAAACCTACAGACTGACTTCGTTAAGAATAAGTCCAGAGATTTCTATCAGACTTTCAAAAACAAACTCAGAGGATACCAAACTCCAAGTTTGAGCTTCAAAAATGAAAAGGGTAAAATTGGACTCAATAGCCAAGAAAACTGTGAAATATTAGCCAGATACTTCCACAATCTCCTGAACTGTCCTTCCCCAATTACAAAAATAGAATTTCCAGATATACCAGAGAACCCAGAACGTGATGAAGTGCCGACAAAGGAAGAAATAAAAGCAGCTCTCAGAAACCTCAAAAACAACAAAGCAAGTGGGGAAGATTCGATAACGGCAGAAATGTTGAAATGGACAGAACCAGAAATCTTAGATGATCTTCACAATATCATCAGTGAAATTTGGGAAAAGGAGAAAATACCCGAAGAATGGAAAACAGCACTCATCCATCCGCTACATAAGAAAGGGGACAAACAGGATGTCAACAACTACAGGGGTGTGTCCCTTCTGCCGATCGCCTATAAAATCCTCTCAAAACTGCTTTTGAATAGAATAATGGCGACTTTGGACAAACAGCTGGGGGAATACCAA
>KZ806949.1:691885-702160 GCA_000696205.2 Oncopeltus fasciatus
ATTTTTTTTATGTAACATGTACATTGTATACAATTATTATGTATGGCATGTACAGTAAATAAATGCCCTTATGGCAGGGTTACTGTCATAAGGAAAAAAAAATATATATATATATAAATAAGAACAAGTGGGAAGAAGATGATAGCAAACACTCAAAAGTAAAAATTGCAATGAGTAAAATTTTTGGGGAGATTTCTCACCCTTTGTCAGTGAGGAGTGAAGAGAGATTTTTATTGCAAGCCCTTAAAAGTATTAGTTTTAGTTAAAATTTGATGAGGAGAAAGGGGGTTTTGAGAGAGTTGACAATTATATTTGTAATATCATTGTTTTTATTTAAGTTATGAAAAAGTTAATAGAATATAGTTGATATAAAATGTAATTTTTTAGCAATTTTTTGTGCAAGGGAACAATAAAAAATCTAACTGTCCCCACCAGAACTTTTCCTGGTAGCATAATTGATAAATGCACCGGCCCGGATAGCAGGAGATGCAGGTTTGTGTCCTGGCGGGGACAGTTAGATTTTTTATTCTGTTCCCTTGCACTAAAAATTGTTAAAATTTATTGTGGGATTAAATACCACAAAAAAATAATATTTATGTAATTTTTTAGCATTTATGTTATTTAAAATTTTTATGAAAAATGCCTTATTAAGGAAGAAATTTTCAAATGTAGCTATGTTGAGCAATTTCCCCACTCTACATTTATGGCCAGTATAAAGCAAGCTTTAGTGGTCATATCTTTTTCAATAGTAACTTCAATGAAACGGTAAATCTGTTTAGATTATGCAGCCACTGCATGATGGATTTTTTAATAGAACCTGGTATTCCAGTACAATTTTCTCCTTCAAAAATTTTTTGTGTGAATCCATTACAGTAATTTTGATTAAACACAAATAGTACTCAATTTATAAAATAAACTACAAAGAAATACTCTCTACTCCAGGAATAATGCTTAATTAGCTGTCTGTTGTTTTTGAAAGATTTTAATCCCTAAGACAGGTAACATATTTAAAAGGAGAGTTTTTTTGACCGTAGATACTATTCTTAGATGATTTTAGTTGGGGTTCGGTCAAGGTAGAGACCGAACCCCAACTAAAATCATCTAAGTAACATATTTATATTTTCTCACACATACTTACAAACCGAATTATTAATTTCTAGCAGAAGCACTTTCACTCTGTAACAAGTAAATCCTTGTACTACCCTACACACCTACACCTATTTAAAAAATAAACAAATAATAATAAAAAAACTGCATGAAAACTATAATGTCATTCTCATTGAGTTGTTGATTTCCAGGTGATTTTCTCTATCTGTTACTTTTTATGGACTTGCTTTACAGTTGTTGTCAACAGATGAAATTACTTCTTTCAAAATCAAATCACATTAGAATAAAAAAAAATCTATAATATAAATTGTATGCCAGCCTGTTTGAACCAAAGGCCTCACACTTAACCTCTAATGATCTATTACAGGTTAAGAGTGAGGCCTTTGGTTCAAACAGACTATCAAGCTGATCACATAACACTTTTTATTTTCCATAATGTGAATTGTAATTATTAATTGGTAATAACTGCTCCTCTGAGCAAATGCAAGAGAAATTCAAGCAATTCTGCACTACAGTAATGTAATAATTAAGTGGTAAAATGTGAGCTAATAAATTTAACTGTTATTTTGTCTGTTTTAATATATTTTAGGTGGATTGCCCTTTCATTGTTTGCATGACATATGCATTCCACACTCCTGATAAATTATGCTTCATTCTTGATCTCATGAATGGTGGAGACCTCCATTATCACCTTTCTCAACATGGTGTTTTTAACGAGCATGAGATGAAATTCTACGCCGCTGAAGTAATTTTAGGTGAGTTATTTTTCTTCCTTTTTCTGTCTATAATATTATTTTCATACGGTAATTTTGATACAATAGTGACTACATAGTCATATTTCAAGGGAAAGTCTATATATATGTATACAGATTAGTATTGTATGCTGTAGTTTTAATTTTTGTTAGGCTGTTTTCACTGCTTCTAACTAAATTTTTCCTGATATTACAATTTTCTCCGATCCTTCTTCAAATCCCCATTTGCTCTATTTTTCAATCTTGCTCCTGATTTCTTCCCTGAATATGGACTCACATGGATATGCATTTATTTGTGCCTGTGTTTTTATCTCTCTACAACTGCCTGTAGAGGTTATCTGTGGGTAATAACCCTATTCTAAATAACGCTTCCTCCACTCTTCCTTTTCAGTCAGTGTAAAGCAAAACTTATTGGTCATACCTTTTATGCTTATTGTTATCCAACTTAATTAAATTTCATCAGTTACTTTTATTTATATATAATAATCGTTAATAATCAATAATCTTGAATTATACATGTAAAATCTGCTTAGATTAAGCAGCTTCTGTGTGACACAATTTTTAAACTTTTGTTATTTCTTACCATAATTTTCTGATTTCAGCCACACATAACAGTTTCTTCCAATGTTTTTCAGTAAACAGCTTATGTTGTGTGTGTGTGTGTGTGTGGGTATTTTTATCTGATAATTTTATTTTCAAATAAAATTTAAATAAATCATACTTTTAGATTCTCCTATATATAATTAGTGAAAGTTGTTGAAGGTTTTCAAAAATCATTTGCATATTTTATTTGTATCTCCTAGTTTATGTTATTTTTTAATCATTCATTTTAATTCGTTTTCCAATTACTTGGCTATGTGCCGAAAAATATAAATTCTGTTAAATTCACACCGATTTACCCTTTTATGATTAACTATTATTCAAAATATTTATTTATATAAAGATTACATTTCAAATGATAATACCTTTTAGGTGATAATACCTTTGAATGTAAATTATAATTTAGTATAGTTTAACATTTGGTCAGTTGACATTCAAATCTTTCTAAAGAATTTATAAAAATGGTTACATCTATGCTTAATTATGAATAAAAATGAGTAATTTATAGTTTTTCATATTTCTATTTCACTAATTTAACAAATATATCTGTTATTAGTGAATTATTTCATTGAATTTTTATTTATTTTGTGTGTGTATGTGTCTGTGGGTATTAGCATGCATGTCTTAGTACATGTGTAATTGTGTTTAATATATATTATATTAGTTATGTAGCTTGCTTATTAGATATCATTACTTAGCATTTTTTTTTCAACTCAAGGCACATTTATCTGCCTGTATTCCAAAACCTGCTCCATTGCAACAGTGACTGGTGCCTCAGCATAAATGTAGCTCTTATCAAACTAAAACTTAACCAACAGATATGTATAATTTTTTACATTTCAGTATTTATAATATCTGCTCTCTGTCTTCCACTATATTAATCCCATCTCCTCCTCACATGAGAAGGGATATACCAATTAGAAATTGTTTCTTATCTCAACTTTCAAATGAGCTGCCCTTCTATCTTTTGATATCCTTAATACTTTTTTTTTCATCCTAGATGCCCCAATGCATTGCTGGAGGAAACTATTATGCCAAACATCCAACTAAATTAAATACCTTCCTATGGAGATCCAACTAAATTAAATGTCCTTGACTCCTGTTGCTTCAAAACATTCTTTTCCTATCAAACCCACCTATTGGCTTACTTTGCATTTCAAACTTCCAGAAAGTGGCTTTTTATTTCAATCGAACTAGAATAAACCACCTTCTCTATCCATGTGTTATCCTTATTCTCTGTGATAATATCTCTTATACGCTTCCAGACACCATCTTATCTTTGGACCAATTGGTTTCCAATCCTTGCAAGCCTATTTTGAAACTTACTTCAACCTAAATGGGCTACTCAAAACTGTCTTAAAAAGAAATTAATAAATTTATAACAAATTTGAAGAATACAGTGCTTTATTTTTACATATTTGTCTCCATAAAGTAATACATTTATTTACTGAGCATATTAACTATAGACATATAAGTAGTCATTCAGCCATCCTCTACTGAGATTCACCAGGAGCTATGCTATTACAACTCTGTTAATTCCTGTGCTACAAAATTGACAATAATTATTGTCAATTTTGACACTGGGGAACACATTTTTTGTTGAGTTAGATCTGACTCTGTTTTTTCACTAATTCTTTGTGTCTGAATCTGAGACTAACCTCTCTAAATAAAGTCTATCACGTCAACTTTTTAAACTGCAGGATATCCTCAGAAATCATAAAAATCATGCATTTAAAAGAACATACAGTAAAAACATACCAAATATACAGTTTACAAAACATTTAAAGTAAGTTAAATCGAGTTCATACATATACAATTGTTTAATTAATTAACAGTACTTAAAAATTAAGATAAAAATTTGCATTTGTAGCTTTTTCTGGGGTGTTTAGTTTGTGTACATTCGCGCTTGATGCTCCAGCAATAGTTAGCTATCATATGTACGTCCCATCTACCTTGATACCTTGCTTCTATGACCCTCAAATCTTGATGGAAATGCTCACCCTGCTCATCACTCTGCTCCAAGATTGTCCGGGAAATTAGCAAGGTGGATTTGTAAAAATTGCAATTTAATGCTCATGTTGCTACCTAGCTTTTGGAAGCTTTCCAATTGGACAATTTCGAAGTAATTCAATGCTCGTGTATTTCCAAGAAAGTTTTTAACTATGTTTTTGAATGCCACCCAAGCATTCTTTTTAATTTCTGACATTGTTACCAAGAAATGTTTGTCTGCAAGAAGCTGTCGAATCTGTGGACCATCAAAAACACCAGCCTTTATCTTTTTAAATGACAGGTTAGGAAATTTGGACACGAGATACTTGAAACAGTCTCCTTCAGTTAGCAAAGCTTTAACGAATTGCTTCGTGAGACTCAATTTTATATGCAGAGGTGGAAATATAATGTTCTTTCTGTCGACAAGTGGCTGATGCACGATGTTTGGATCACCTGGTCTCAGGTCCGGTCTGAGCAGCCAATTGGACTGTTCTCAATGTTGTGGTGCGCAGGTGAGCTGGTGCAGCTCTGCTGTCCCACTTACACAAAAGCAGGAATACTTTGTGTATCCACGTTGTTGACCAAGTAGATCCATTGGTGCATGTGATATTGTAACAGATCCATGACTTTCTTTATGAGGTCATATTCTTCATGAAAACAAACTGAATGGCCAATTGGAACTGAACCAAATAAATTTCCATTGTGGAGGAGAACACACTTTGAGCTGCGCTTTGAGCTATCTATTAACAGTCGCCAGTTAGTTGCGCTATAGTTTGAAATTCCCAATTCTCCTATTAAACCACTTACATTATGGCAAAAGACAAATCCACCATCTTGTTGAAAGTATTGCAGAATTGCCATTTCTCGTGTTCGAAAATAGGATACTTTGACTTCCTTTTCAAGCAAGTTTTTCTCATTACGTACGGAGTCATCTTCATTGTCACAATCTTTATCGTTGGAGTCGCTTTCATCTGCACCATATCCGTATTCCCCTTCTTCCAAAGAGGGAAATTCATTGAAAACTGACACAGGGACTTCGGCTGAATGAGGTACTGGGCGTATAGCTGACAGTAAACTAGGATACTCTATTTTACATTTTTTTTTCTTGTTATATCCCGATGTTTTCATTATAAAAAAGTTACTATCACTTGAATGATCTTTGGGCTCGAGCCAAATCATAGGTATACCAAATGGAAGCTTAGCACGTGTTCCCTTGGTCCACATCCGTAAACCCTCTACACACTGTTTACATACTTTATAAGGCGCCCATGCTTTTTCTTGATCACCAAGTTTCACTTTAAAATAGGCAAAATATGCTTGTCTGACAAATGTACTGATGTTTGTCCTTTGACTGGGAATGGTAAAACTGCCACATATATATTATATAAATCAGGGCTGTTTTCGCACTTTTGACGTGTATGAGCAGGGGTAGCCAGGCAACGTTCAAACACACTATGTAGTTCTGTAGACTTCCGTAACGAAATACTAAATACTGCTAACCAACACACAACGTTTCACCACTGTATAACAGATGTAACTAAACAGGCCGGTCTAGACCAGCATGCGCCCCACCCATGTGGGTGGGGTTCTATGTAGAAACCGAACGTGACATAATAGAAGAAAACTAAAAACAGTTTTGAAATCAGCATGCCTAATTCAACAGAAATTGAGTTTCAAATTGTTCCCCAGTGAATTATAAATATTCTATGCTCTAAGAATAACTAAGCTTGGAGAATCTGCCAACAAAAAACAACATTTTATTTAGAAATAAATGTATTATAAATAAATAATAATATAATCCCTCCATTACTTTGGGGTGGAGTGGGAGCTTGGCAGAAAGCTTAAAGTTATTTTGAAACAGCTTTATTTATTTATTTCTTCCTCTGATTGTTTCATGCTTCTTATATGTCAGTGATAATACTATTAAACTTATACTGAAGTTCTAATGTAACAAATAAAATCTTGATGTGGAAATATTAGATACAAATGGTTGTAAAACTTGTTTTCAGGTCTTGAACACATGCATAGGCGTTACATAGTCTACCGAGATTTGAAGCCAGCAAATATTCTACTCGATGAGCATGGTCATGTAAGGATATCTGATCTCGGGCTAGCCTGTGATTTTAGCAAGAAGAAACCACATGCCAGTGTGTTAGTATTTGTTGTTTTCTTAAGGTCTTTATACCCTTTTTTTTATTTTTTTATTCAATTTTTAATTTTGATTTTTGCAGTGGGACTCATGGCTATATGGCACCAGAGGTTTTGTCAAAAGGAACAGCCTATGATTCCAGTGCTGACTGGTTTTCCTTTGGTTGCATGTTGTATAAATTACTAAAAGGTCACAGCCCATTTCGACAGCATAAAACTAAGGATAAACATGAAATTGATCGAATGACTCTTACTATGGTATATCTATCTTTTTATTTAATTTTTTTTTTAATTTGATTTGAGCAGAAATGCAGCATTTTTCTTACTTGAAAGTAGTACTGAAGAAAATTGGTTTTTGGTAGAAAGTCAAGCATTGTAAATTTAAGGTTAACTTTTTAGTTCTTTTTATAATTTAAAAAATAAATAAAATATGAAAATGCTGTGAATGAACAAAGTATATGTTAAAATTATCTGCCTACTATGAATGCTTTCCCTCTCCTTCTCTACTGACTTATTATTCTATTCATTAATAGTTTTATTGATATGTACTTCTAAATTGGCTGTTATGACTATTACTAATAGTTAGTGACCAAGAGAGAGGACTTTCACAATTCTAATCCATCAAAGTCTTTTGTGTTCTCCTTACTCCTTGAATGCTATTCATATAAAATGAATGAAAGGAATGTATTTATTGAACACATACGTGTAGATTGCTAAAATGCCATAAATTACCTTCATAATTCAATAATTTTTTTTTGTATATTATACAGTTCTATAAATTGGATATAATTTTAATTTTTCATATAAAGTTAAGGGATTTTATGAACTATATAATTATTCACGTAGGCTTCGACGGTCGTCAGATGTATTTACCGTTTCTTCTTCCGGGTTGGACCGTGTCAAGTTGTTGATATTTGCCGAGCTTTCGCACATCATGTGATGGCTTTTTCAGGGCTGAATAGACCACCTGATGTATAAAACATGGTATTTATATACCACCTGGATTTTTTAAATCTCTCTTTTACAGCTCTCATTCTCTATTCAGCCCTGAAGAAGCCATCACATGATGTGCAAAAGCTCGACAAATATCAACAACTTGACATGGTCCAACCCGGAAGAAGAAACGGTAAATATGTAATTATTGTGAAAAATAATTTAATATTACAAGATATATAATTAACTTAAAATTATTTCAGTTTAAATGTGGTTGATAATGTTGAAAATATGTTATATTAAAATTCCTATAATAAAGCAATGTATTATTTCAGTTCTAAATGTGTTTATAAATAATGAAAAAAATAATATATTAAAATTTTTCTAATAATACTGTACATCCAACATTTACAAAGCTTTTACTGTTTTGATTTTTATCATAGAATTCTTAATTTCCATATTATTTTTATTTGTAGGTTTTTTTAGTGTCTTCTGAAGACAGTGTGCCCTTGGGTTTTTTTTCAATTTACTCATTCATATTCTTATTCTTTGAGATAATTATCTTTAAGTGCTCATAAATATTACCAAAGAACTATTTAATATGAAGGGGTAGCCATCATTGTCCAGCACACTGCACTTCGTTGGTTTGAAAAATTTTGCAGTGAAGATTTGACACTGTTAGGATAAAGGCTCTAGGTGACTATTAATCAATATTGATGAAGGTATTGAGCTGTTGAGTCAAACCTACCCTCTAGTACTTGCGAACTTGCCAGGGAGTGTGGTGTGTTGAAAGATACTGTCAGTCACCATCTGTTTTCCATGGAGACGGTGTAAAAGAGGAGTAGACTGGTCCCTCATATACTTGCTCCTCAATAACCTTCTAAGAGGTTTGAAATTTGTGAAAATTTTTGTTGCTGCAAAGGGGCAATTAGAAAAAATCCTTTCTTTGCAGTTTTTGGAATTTTAAAAGTGTTATTCATCATGAATATCTTCCTGGTGCTCTATGAATTCTGAACTCTACGGGGAACAACTGGAAAGATTTATGTGAAGTTGTCTGAGTGTTTCCTGCTTTGATCAACTGTAGAGGAGTTTTATTCAAACAAGATAATGCTTGTCCTCACACTTACTGGCGAGTCAAAGAAAAGTTAAGAACTTCATGGATTCGAACTCCTGCCTCATCCACTATATAGTCCAGACCTTGCACCAGATTACTACTTGTTTCAATCCATGGCCCATTTTCTTAAGAGAAAAAAAAAATTGATATTTTAGCGTGAGTTAAAATTGTGGTCAAAGAGGTCTTGGACAACTATCCCTAGGAATGATATCAGTGTGTGATCAAGCAATTGGCAAGCAGATGGCTAATGACAGTAGATAACAATGGACTATACTTTGAGTATTAATTGTGTTTTATATCAAAGATATATTAGTGTATTAATACTTATATTTGTTTGAAAAATGGCCATTTTTTATTATACTCCCCTTTAGTTATAATTTACTAATAAGAAAAATAAAAGCTTCCATGGATAAATTATCACTACAATCAGTTTTAAATATTTCTATATGTTACATAAATATCTTGCATAATTTTTTATTAAGGCTGTATTATGGCAAACAGTTCATCATGGGATATAAAATGATAGAAGATAATACAGAAATTTCAAGGCATTTGGTTATTGTTAACTTGGCTAACTCATTACTGCAATTTCTAATGTTTAAAGCTGAATTTAATCTACAAGTTAAGATCACTGGTATTAAGCATAATAGTTTTAAAGAATTCATAACATTTATTTATTAAAAGTATACAGTATTATTTGAGCTTAATTTGCTAATTCAGTTATTAATATTTATCAAATAAAAAAGGCAAAAAGACTTGTTTATTCTGATTTAATCTTAGAATAATTTTATACATAGATACATACATACATGCATACATACATATATACATACACACACTCATATTGTGAGAAATAATCATGAAAATTTGTTTAATCAATAAAGTGATTAAAAACCAACCAGGAAGTAATAAAAAAGTTACTTTCACATTACCCCAAAAATTTAACTGCAGTATTCATTGATTTATTTTTCCCTACCTTGTATATATTTTCCTTAAAAATAAAGAGGGCTCTATATGTACTAAGGTACATTTCTTTAATGAATTATACCTATAAATTATACGTTACAATTAAATACCTTTTCTATAAATGTATTAATATTTAAGGCATATTATTATATTTTTTTATCTTTAATTTTTCAGTTTTATGGGATTGAATTTTCTGTTATAAAGCACTTATTAGTTGTTGGTAAAAACTGCATTGAACAGTTTTGTTATGGTTTTATGAATTCATTCTCATAATAAAAAAGATTATAAAATGTTACTTATTCTCTAATTAAGTTTTATTGTAGAAATGTATTTGTTATTTAAATGAAGAAATTTTGAATTAAAAAACATTGTTTATTAAAGTCCTCTGAAGGAATTCCACACCCCTCTCTCAGTTTTTTTTTTTTGTTTTTTTTAATGAATTTTGCTGTAATTTAAATTAAAAGAACATTTAATAAATAGTTTCAACAACCAAGTGCAGTGTGATGAAAGTATACTAATGAAGGCAGTTTACCCATATCTTGAAGCACTAACTTGATTAGATTTTATTACATTCTGGTAAGGATTTTAGAACACAATATTTACAAGTGTGTAATTTCTAAAGAGAAATAAAAAGTTTTAAAAAAAACTTAAGGAAAATACATATTC
>KZ806949.1:715334-725427 GCA_000696205.2 Oncopeltus fasciatus
AATCCCTTAGATCCTAAAGAAGAGGTGGCTGGATAATTAAGATATAAGGACTTAAAATTATATCATTCATTAATAATTTAGGGATTATTTATTATCTAATTAATTTTTATAATTAAATTATTTGACAATTAGGTAACTATTCTAGTCAACAGGTATTTATGTAGATTGGAAAAAATATCAACTTTATTTAGATGATTGGAGTAAACTTATTAACTGGATTATACTCCAGGTAAAAAATATGAATTTTTTTAGTCATAGACAAAGTCCTGGAACCCATTTTCATGATATGACTTTTAAAGTGATTAAATACTTTTTTGAAAAAAAGAAAAATATGTTATGTAATTAAATATATAATAATTCAAGAAATTATCTGTAAGTTTTTGTACAGTATTTTGTATTCATTTTTTGAAATTATTGTATGAAGTTCTTTAACTGTTGAACATTTTTTAATTATTGAAATGCATTTAAATTAATGTTTAATTTTCTCCATTTGTAGAATGAAAAAAAATTATTATTCAAAAATAATTTTGATAACACTATTTATACAACTATTAAACTAAGTAGTTATGTTTACGATGGATGTATATAAGCATAGACTCTTAGATACCTATAAAATCCTGGCTTTGTGCCATTGTTGTGAAAAACATACATCGTAAGCTAACCTACAGTAGCTAACTTAGTGTACATATAGCAATCAGTGTTGTATGACTGCTTTTGTGTTGTGTATACAGTGTACAATTTTTAACAGTATTAATGGAAAAGGAACGTTGAAAATAAGTTTGTTAATAAAAAAAATGCAGAGAATCTCATGCAATAGACTGGAGAGTTTTTCAGCATTGTAATTTTAAGTTTTCTCAAACTTAGGATTTGCTCTTTGTGATCAGAACTGTGACTATACCCATACAATCATTTGTATAAGTATTAATTCATAAGTTTCCTAATCTATTGAACCAAAAGATATTTATAAAATCTTATAAAATATTAAAATCCCATATATAAAATATACATATATATTTAGATGTATGGATTTTTTATACAAAACCTTTTTATTTTATTTTTCATCTTTATTAATTTCTGTAAGTATTTACAAAAATTACTTCATTATTGTTGCAGAATAATCAAGGTAATAAAAATTCATTTTAGCATATTTCCCTCAAGAAAGTTAGTTCTCTTTGGTGATGACAAGTCTTTTACAATGTATTTCAAAGAGCTAGCAAACCTACATGGGAAAAGGCAAAAATTTAGCTCCTTCAAAAATTTTCTTCATTTCTCATCATATCTCTAAAATCTCCAGTTTGCAAAGAAAAATAATATATCATTAGTATTTATTTAAGCTAATTATAGTGAGTAAATTTAATGTGAGTTTGAATGGGTGAAATTGAACATAATGGAAGGGGCTAGGGAAAGAGACTCTTTACAAACTGTTAATTCATTAAATTCTTAACAATAATAGTGTTAAGCAAATAAGTATAATCTCCTATTATGTTCATTAACATTTGTTTTACATAATAATATTAAAAATTTGGAAGTTTATTTCAGAGTTTGGGTTGTGCCCGTCTTCTGTCTTGTCCACCCAAACCCATTACAGCCTTTGGATATACACATATTGTTTGGATATAGAAATACTTGGGAACTTATTACAAAATGTTTCCTCAGTAACTATTACCTGCCTTATTGCCATGTAGAGTTTCCTTCAATACAGTTTTTCTATTAAGTGACTGAAGAGGGTCATATTAAAGTAAGGAAGTAAAAATAAAATTTGTTGCAATATCATTAATAATAAGAAGTAATTCTTGCAAATAATTATTTATTTTATTAATGTACTGTGTAAAAAATAAATAAATCTATGTAGCACTTTTAATGCATTTGAGGAAGCTTTATTAACAAAAATATAATTTATTACATGTATATACCTTCTCATATTTATTACAAACCCTTTGTTGTTAACTTATATAAATATCTACAACCTGTAAATGTATTCACCTTCTCTTTATATAATTATTTATATGTATAAATAAAATTTAAAAAAACAAAAAAAAAACATGTAAATTAGTTTAACATGTCCTGGGAATTTATGGTCCCTAATTAATATAAAACAATTATATGTTTGTTTCTAACACCCAGCATTTATGTGCTGGTAATTATTTTGTTTGGACTATTTACAAAAATGTAATAAGGGCTTGTTTTGTCAATATACATTTTATATATTTGTATTTCATATTAATTTTCAAAACATATATGGACACATACTCTTGGACAGTGTCATCTACTTGAAACTACCATCTCTTCAGGTTCAAATGAAGTTTTTGGAAAGTATAGTGAATGGTGAATGTAAAGTAGAAAACTGGAAAATTATAATTAAAAAGGAAATAAAAAAATATTATGAATGTTTTCTTTTTATTATTCCTTAGTAGTTTTTGATTTGTTTCGTTTCACGCATAACACATTTATGTGTTGGCAAGATAATTACAGCAATTTAAAATAAAAAAAAATGTATCAAGTTTTAGAGTGTATATACCACTATTTTTGCTTACACTACACAGTTTGCACTGTTTATTAGGATCACAAAATCTGTAATTACACTTAAACACACCCACACACATGTATATATATAGTAATCAAGAAGAGATTGGTATATATCGCAGCTGCAAATTTTTCATTTTCTACTATATATATATATATATATATGTATAGTAAATAAGAACAGGTGAAGAAAGATTGTAGTGAACACTACAGGCAGTAAGTTTCTTTTTAACAATTGGAAATTCACTTTGACACATGAGTTAGTGGTTATTATTCATATACCACAATATTGTTGCACATTTTTAAGATGTTCTTGTAGGTTTTAGGATCAGGGTGGGAAGACAAGTTAACCTTGTCTACAAATAGAGCTATAGGAGTACTTGAATAGGCTACTACCTTTATCATGATATCCCTATATCAGCGGGGAGTAAAGGATGAGAAGGATAGGTCTAAGTCCAGTAACTTGAGAAACTCCTTTCACTAGCTAGTATTTGAATCCCTTAGATCCTAAAGAAGAGGTGGCTGGATAATTAAGATATAAGGACTAGGTATGTGTTACTTGGAAGTAAGGATTTGAGTTTAAACAAGAGACCACTATGGCAGATTTGTAGTATTTTTAGAAGAAATTAATAAGCAGCTAAATAGTATTTTTAGAAGAAATTATTTTATTGATATACAATGAAGATTTTCAAAATTGTAAATGTAATGTTCCACCTGTTTGCTATTATGGTGAGACTGATTTTCAATAAAAATACTGGGCACTGAGAATACCTGTATTTGATCTTTTGAAATTTTACCTAGACATTAAATTCTAGATCATTTTGTCACTTTGATGTTACACTCACTTCATAGATTCTCAGATAGGTCAATCACTTAATTTTTCAGAAATATTATCCACTGTCAAAGTGCCAATCATTCAATTCTTCGAATCAAGATTATGCCACAGCTCCTCTGCAAAATAAAAAATAGTGAATATTAAACAAATAATTTATAATTAATTAGGAGTAGAAGTTGCCATATGAAAGTTATTGTTCAGCCTTTAGATTAAACAACATTTTTTGCTTATTATAAAGCATTATTATTATAAATCCAAAAGGGAGTCATATTAGCAATCAAGTCGTGTGAGAATGGTCGGGGTTTCGGCCAGGAAGAAAAAAAAAATATACACCACAATTTGGAGACCCCTACCATTCTCACACGATATTCGAGACGGCCAACTAATCATCAACCATTAGCAATCAAGGTACAAGTGCTAAATATTACGAGCTGTATCTCGCAAAAATTCATAATCAAGTCTATCAAGAGATATGTAACTAAGCACATTTCCCACTCTTAACTAAAGAGCAGCTTAAATAAAAGTCAATGACTAAATAAAGATTGAATAAATGATTAAAGAAGAGGAAGCAGATATCTCAGCCTTTTCTGGTTAATTGTTCATCCTTGCTTACTATAAACTTACATATATTTAAGAAAAAACATTTTAAACCTATTATTATATTTTGTAAATTTTTTATAACACTAAAAAATTAAACTATGAAAAAGATCTTAAATTTTAAACAATTAATGAGAGGGAATAGAATAAAAAATCTATCTGTCCCAGCCAGGAATCGAACCTGGATCTCCTGCTATCCAGGCCGGTGCATTTATTAAAAATATTTATAAATCTTAAATTTTATCTCCCTCATTCCACTCAATGGATTCATACCACTAATAAACTCATCCAATGATAAGGCAAAAAATGCTAGAATAATTAATTTGGTTTGAAAGGTAGTTCATGAGATTCACAGCTTCCTAGTTTAGTTTCCTTCTTTTAATTGCAGGCAACCGTGCAAGTAAATTATACATCTATTCACATGTTTGAACATGTATTTTATATTTTAGCACCTCCTTTGTAGATTAAGTGAAGAAAAGATTTACAATTTTTACTTTTAAAGGTTAACTTTTCAAAAGGTTATGTTACCAATGTGAAGAGCTTAATTTCTCTGGGGGAAGCCTTCTAAAACAAATTGTCATTCCTATTTCACAGGAGCAAAATAATAATGATTTGATTGACACTGTTTAATGTTAATTTGAAGGTTAGATACTTAACCTTCTTTGTTTTACAAAACTGTCATCGATGGGTCACACAATCAGTTAGTCCTTAATCAGGTCTTGTAATGTTTTGTAATTAAGATTTTTATTAATCTAATCTAATCTAATTTTCTATTCTTCATAGTTCAGCCATTCTTATTTATCATTGTGCCACTGTTATCAATATAATTGATAACAAATTTATAATATTAATTGATAATTATTAATGATAAGTGAAAACAGGTGACATTTCCTGTTGGGCTTACCATTCTATTTTTAATGGAGCCTTCTCTCTATCATCATCTTTCGATTATTTAATTTTTGGGGTTTGAGATTGACAATATTTTTAAACATTAATTTTTGAATTTAATACATTTCTGATGGGAGAAAACCTTCACCAACCAGGGAAAGAAAAACAAAACAAAAACAAATTACTATTAGGAATTTCATGCTAACATAATTTATATAAAACTGTAATTCAGTTTTACAAAGCAAGCCTCTTACCCTTATAAGCAACAACTATTTTTATTTTATTTTTTATAATCAGTAGATTAAGGTTTACTGAAATAAATAATTGGGGTGAATTAAAATCCAAAAATAATATATATTGCAGAGAAAATAAGTACTCGGGTCAAAATCATGTAGAACTTGAAATTATAAGACAACATCCTAACGAGCCAGTTATAGTTTCTTTTTTTTTTTTTCATCAAGGCGCTTTATCAAGTGAATAGCATAGAATTGTGACACACGTCACTCTTTACCTTGAATATACCTTCATTGAGGAATTGTCAGTGGAATCACGGACTAACACCCTCCATTATTATTTGGTATACTTTTAAAATTGGTAGTGCACAAGTATATTGTTCTAAATTTATTAGAAACTTCTCAATATCGATTGGATATCACTATCAATAACACTTCATCTTAGTAATGATGACATTATGTTTGGCCACCTGGAGACATATATCCTACGGCGATGTCTGTAACTAACAGTATTTTCTTCCCAGCCCATATTGGTACTGTCTCCATCATCCAAAGTCTACCTCAGACCACTTTATTCCCCTGTCGATACCACTAAGTTGCCTTCAGACAGCGGTGCCAGAAATTCATCTCTGCCACCAGAGAGTAGCATGTTGCAAATAAAGGGCTCTGAATCTAGGACTCTACAGCATACAATAAGTCTGGCCAAATAAAGTCCTTGCTACACACCTCGCAGTGAAAAATTATGCCCTAACATCTATTTCTTCAACCAGAAGTGACTAGGATACCTGCAACAGCCAACTCCTCCACCAGAGGATCGGTGGCTCATTCATTCCAGATAGCCACATAATCTGTTTTCTATCAGTTTATGACAAACTTAGAAAGTTTATGACAAATCCAGAAACTCATACACGTGCTTCAGTCAGACCACTACCAATATAATTTGATCTCTTTGTGTAAACGGTATCACTTGGTCAATGTAAAGAGAGAGAAGAGCATATTCCCATTTATGTCCATCTTTTCTATCGATTCAGCAATTCATTCTCTTAAAGTTACAGCCAGGAAAACTTAAGGAGAAAAAGGAACAAAAAGTAGCACTGCTTTAAGCCCTTGGAAGAGCATATATCTTTTTCTTAGCTCCCATGTACTTTGTCAAACTTGTTGGATCGCTTACTATTAAAGATGTCACCTATGCTTTTTTTTTTAATCAGCAAATACTTTTTTTAATTTTTGAAATTTGAATCCTTGAAGCCATCTGCTGCTGGCACACCTTTTGTTGGCAAGTTTTTAATCCAAGGAGCTAAGAAAATCGCTTGCAATTGGAAATAGCTACTTCCACACTCCATCCCATTTAAAATTCGAAATCATTTCACTTGAAGCTTCTTTATTACGTTATACAGTTGTCTAAAATCAACTGCTATTCCTCTGCTATACCCCAAGTATACAGGGAACTGAGTTTAATAAAAGCAGCAGGGATTTGGTCGTCTGGATTTGGTTTTAATGTTGAGTATAGAGGTTGGTATATCAATTTGGTGCTGTGGAGTAGACTGTTTATCAACTGTGTATACATAACTGTTTTAAACTATTTAATAGCATCTATTATAAACTTATCAGTTCATTAATATTTTGTTAATTCATTGGTACAAGCTACTCTTGTTGTTTAGATGTTCACGTAGGCTTCGTCGGTCGTCAGATGTATTTACCATTTCATCTTCCGGGTTGGACCGAGTCAAATTGTTGTTATTTGCCGAGCTTTCGCACATCATGTGATGGCTTCTTCAGGGCTGAAAAGAGAATTCTCTTTTCAGCCCTGAAGAAGCCATCACATGATGTGCGAAAGCTCGGCAAATAACAGCACATTCTCTTTTCAGCCCTGAAGAAGCCATCACATGATGTGCGAAAGCTCCGCAAATAACAACACATTCTCTTTTCAGCCATGAAGAAGCCATCACATGATGTGCGAAAGCTCGGCAAATAACAACAATTTGACTCGGTCCAACCCGGAAGATGAAATGGTAAATACTCTTGTTGTGTAGTTTTTTTATTATTATTAATTTGTATTTGTCCTTGTGGTCCACTGTTATATATTTATATCTGTCACAGACTGTGTTGCTGGTGACATATGACTGATGTACCTAATGTTAAAATAAAAATGATTAATCTGAAAAATATTCAATTAATTAGCACTGACAAGGCATTAGGAGTAAGGGCTTACTTGAAAACAAACCTAGATTAAAAACTAAAAAAAAAAAAAAAAATAATGCAAACAAAATTTTTATTAATAACTAGTTACTCAACTTAAAAATGATTATTTAAATTTATGTAAAATAAACTATAAAATTTGGTTGATCAGGAGTGAGGGTTAATCTGTAACCCCAAATTTGATTAGACAAATTTTCCCGACTTAGCAGTTGCAATTTATGAAACTCATTATGTACTATTAAACGTTATAACAAAGTTATTCTATGAATATTCAATGTTTCTTTGTTAATTAGAAAATTGGAACATGAGGAGGGTGGAGTATATGTTCATATATTTATTAACTACATAGCTGAAGAATTTACTTCTTTTATGCAGTTCATGGATAAAGGATTTTTTTTTTTAATTTGCAGAAATTGTGGGATTAATTAATTACTTTTTATTTGCTTTAATATTATTCTCATTCAGTTTTATGAAAATTAATAGAAATAAAACAGAGGAATTCAAAGCATACTTTTGTAAACTACATCACTCTGTAGCTTCCTTAAATCACTAGCAGCAGAAACTGTCTTGTACAATTCTACTGCTTTATGACTAGCCTCATCTGACTTTAGCTTTTCAAAATCTATAGATGCCAAGTCTTCATTCATAGCAATATTAATTTTCTTCTGAGTCTCTTCAAAGAAATTTTCAAGTCCCTTAGCCTCTGGCTTATTCATAATTTTGTCTAAAAGAAACAATAAAAATTACATTTGGAGTTAAAAATATGAAAAGATAACATTTGACATTAAAAACATATAAAGACTTATTTTTTATTGCTTTCTGAATAGCATGCATTGAATAATAAATGCCTATTTACAAGCAACATCCGTTCAAGTATACTAATGAGTAATAAATAAGAAATTTGTGTTTACAGAAAGTAACGGAAACTTCACATCATCAAGGCGAATCCAAGGGACAACACTAGAACTATTAGGGGGGGGGGGGCAACTTCAGTGGAGTGCTATATCACAAGCCGGATGATAGAAAAGCTTTAGCTAGGGTTTTTTTTTTTCTACAAGCAAATTCAAGTCACAACTCACTCATTTAATTAGGATGTGAATGAAAAACACCAGAGTTCAGTAAAGCTTCAACATGACTTTGGGAAAATTATTATTACTTAACCTTATAGGTAATAAATAGGATCCAATCCAAATGAAACCATCTTCAAAGAAGCCTAATCCAATAAGTAACCAGAATTTTCTGACATGCCCATATTGGTACTGTCTCCATCATCCAAAGTCTACCTCAGACCACTTTATTCCCCTGTCGATACCACTAAGTTGCCTTCAGACAGCGGTGCCAGAAATNATTATCTATCTGTAAAATAGGTAGGATATCTCAAATTAGGCATAGTTTACAATCCCTCACAATAATTGTCTCTCAGATCTTCCAAGATTTGTCTGACATTATCCCGAGGCTAAGTTATATATATAATTTATTACAGTCCCTTAAACATTCTTCAATAGTATATCTTTATGCAAATATTAATCTTTTGAGAAGAGAGGATTGTCAGGAATTCGGTCTTAGTATTTGAAGAATTAAAAACTAATTTGTAACCAAAAAGTTATAATACATACATTTAGTTACAATATATACTTATACTCTTGGAGGTTTGTTGGCCGTTGAGTATTATGCTGAAGAAATTATCAGGTTTTCGGCGAGGATCGTTGGACAAATAAAATACTCCAAAAATGTTGGGTAATTATTTTATTATTGCTGACATTTCGACTTAACTTGTAAGTCATCATCAGGGCGATAGTGATGTCTGTAGAGATCTCCAAGGGAGATTTATGGTCACATCTCAGAATGCAGAAGGAAACTGTCTAAAACTGTTAAAAAAAAAAAAAACTGTTTACTTCTGCACTCTGAGATGTGACCATAAACCTCATTCGGTGATCTCTCCAGACATGACTACCGCCCTGATGACTCACAAGTTAAGTCGAAACGTTGGCCATAATAATAAGTACCAAACAATTGTGGAGTATTTTATTTGTCTCATTCTGGTCGAAAGCCTGACTAATTTCTTTATGCTGGAATATATGCTATATTGACATACATTTAAAAGGAAGCCCCATTCAATGAAACAGAAAAATACTATATTTCCTCCACATACAGTAATATTTTTCACATCTTAAAGAAAAAATCACCATAAGACTACCTCATAGTATTTCAACTATTTTATCTTTTTAATTTTTTCTTTCCTCAAGTGATATTTCCATGAACTTTAAGCCCCCAATCCCTCTTATCCATAACCCACTCCTACATCCATTTCCTGCTCAATATTTGATAGGATAGATATGGTAACCTCGATATTTGAAAAATTTATATTCTGAAACTTGTGTATAAATACCTTTTTGTCTTACAACTAAAAAGTAACAGAAACTTTTCCAATTTTCTCGACAGTATAAAATAAATACAAAGTTTTATCATTTTTTAAAATTTAAAATTATATTTGGTAATTAAGAAAAGAGAATTCAAATTTTTTTAAAAACTGAGTACATGCAATTTTCTTTATAACTTTATTTATGATAAATTAAATATGCAAAATATAATTTTAAAAATCATAGATTTGCATAAAGACATATTCAAAATAGTCTACTTTTTCTCTCTTAAACTAGCCCAGCTACTGTACCCCTCATTTATTGAAGTAAAAAGATGTTTGGTTGGCAACCAGGAGGGAGGGAGGCCCCCTGACTACTCCCTTGAAAAAAAAAAAATAAAATAAAATAAATAAATAAATAAATAAAAACAAGGCTTTCGCGGTATGCCTTGCTACACT
>KZ806949.1:739375-752295 GCA_000696205.2 Oncopeltus fasciatus
AATTAATTAATTGAAATAGATTTTAAAAATTAATCAGTAAACACTTTGACTGCTTTTTAAATATCACAGCTTCTTGATGCATTACTCACAAAATTTAAATTTTTCTTTTATTTAACCTGTCTTTCAACCAAGGAGGAGGGCGAGGCTATTCTATTTTAAACATCTATGGCTCTAGGAAGATTTTACTTACCTGTAAAAGCTTGCAAAGGACGGGACTCGAACCGGTAGTGCTTCGAGGATCTCCTCTGTTATCCCGCCTCCCCTAAATCTAATCTAAATCTTTAACATTCCGATATACTGTACCAGTCCTTACTGGTGGACGGTGGTTGGGGAGGGGGGGGGGCGCTATTTGGATATCTTTAAAAAAAAGATATACATATATATATTCAGCACCTGTGTGCTAATTCAGGCTTGTCAATGTCATCGACTTTTGCAAGGTCTGGTGTATAGTGAGTAGTGAGTGTTTTAAACCCATAAATAAACATTATATAACTAACATAATTAGTCATATTTTTAGATAAAACTTGAGATGTACTATGTTTGGGTAATACCGCCTTTAATAGGCAAGTAGTAAGGGAATTTTGTAAGAATTTAGTAAGGTCCTTGACCTTTCACTGTCAGATTTAAATTTGACTTTAGTACAGAAGTTTTTCCTTTAAAGAAACTTAAGAAATTTACCGGATTTAGTTTCCATATATTAAAAATAAGGACAATCACCAACCGAAGTATATTCTTAACTGTCATGGTATTCTTAATAATATTCTTAACTGTTCACATGTCATGGAAATGTGAACTTTGGGACAGGACGTCCTCTCTCGTCTTCATGATAGGCAGCCCTGAAGATGGCTTACAGTGTAAGCCAAACGTTGGCAGATAATCTTTTAAAAAATACACTTTTTTAAAATTTGTATTTTTTTTGGATCTACCTTGACTGAACCCCATCTAAAATCATCTAACAATATATTCTTAACCATTCCTTTAACGAGCGTTTCTTATTAAAATATTATCTGAACAATACAAAATTAGTTAACACTAAGTCTAAGCTCTTAACACTAGCGTAGATTTTTAAGGTTATTCAATTTGTTACCTCATTTAAATTCCCTTATCTTAACTGATTTAAGCCATATTGATTTCATTGCGTAATTTTCCGTAGTATTAAGGAATTATAATATTGAGTTTGTTTTCTCTACACGTATTTTTAGAAATAGAGGGCAACGTTTTAACCTGTTAGTTGTATTCTTAAGTATCTTCAAAATACATAAATATTTGTTAATTACTTTTTACACATAATTATTTTTTACCATTAGCAATTGTGAATAATAGAAAGATTAATAGTGCTTTTACTAGATTTTATTAATCTAGATTTTAATTTAGTTCTAGCAGATTTCCTATAAGAAAATCAAGGTGTCCACGTTGTTACCTTGGCACGACTTCGTCTTGGATGTTCCCCGATCATATTTATATGATCTGTTCAAAATTACATGTATAATTCGTCTACACGCGCTCTAGCGTTCACAATTTTTGCAATAAAAATCAAAGGAACTATCTTTTTATAAAGCGTTTTCCGTTTTACGAGTTCGTTGAAGATTGAAATCAGTCGAGAGGGAGGACGTTAAGAACCGATAACAAAAATCTTGAATGCCTGTGTTATTGTTAGAATTTCATGAATGTTATATAACAAAAGTGGGAACTTTTTGGCGGTTTAAACTAACCTATTTAAAGGTCTGTACACCGCTGTCGCAAGACCTATGATTACATATAACGTTATAATACGATGACATAGATGGCGAATTAACAGATTGAGAATACACATGGATACAGTAAAAATACCAGGCTGTTCACTTGTAACCGGAGTTATGAAGTCATCATTTGTGGCTTTGTTGTTAGCCCTCCTGGATCACTTCACATAAATTAGAGGGTGATACATGCAGCAAACCTTACTGGAATAAGAGTATCACAGCTTATAGTGGAGACCATATAACATTACATATAATTTTTTTTTAAATAAATCTTTATTTATTACATTCTGTCATATAATATCTTGTAATTTGATGACTTAAAATAAATGTACATGTATAAAAATAATATAAATAAAATAAAAGAAAGAAAAAATATAATGAAATAAAAATAAAATTAACAATAAATAAATAAATGGTCATCACTGTGCAGGGAGAAGGGGCCCATCGACCCCACTCCCAATAAGTTTAGGCATTAAGGCCCAGGAGGTCGCGAGGCCATCTCCGTTTTAGTCGCCGGGGAGGATTGTGGGGATTGGAGTCCGACGACAGGGATTGGGCAAATGGATTGGGATGAAATTGGAGTTTACTATGGAAGAGTTTGAAGCGGGTGGAGATAAGGTCTTTGACAAAAGGAATATTAAAGTCGTGATGAAGGGTAGAGTTGGACACATAATATGGAGCGTTAGCAATTATTCTATGAATTTTTCTCTCATGGACTCTATCGTACAGCTGTTCAAGCAGAAGACAACACAAAACTAAGAAAATTAGAGTAGAAACATCACAAGAAAAGAATACTCATAATAGTAAAATAAACATGTATACAGACAATCAAGCTGCTATGGAGGGTCTGGGATCTGAGTATTATAAGTCCAAAGTCGGTCACTTGTATTGATACTCGACATCAACCACTTTGCTGCGCACCCAAACCTAAGGAGGAGGTATATGATTGGAAAAGAAAGGAAATCCTGTCTACGTACGTAGAGAAAATTTAGAACAGGAACCCAATAGCACACATTATTGTATTGTGGTACAGGGCGGCGTCTTGGGTGGGCTCGATGATAGACTGAAGCGTCACTTAGGTTTGACTTCGGCTCACCTAGGAATTCCCGGGTAACCGGCCTGCATACAGATTTAAAGTGCTTGTTTCCTTCCTACCGCAGACTTTACTTCCTTGGTTCCTACCTTTATAATACTGTCTCCACACATTCTCCGTCTTACATTTATGAACTCCTTGCCTTCACCTCCTCAGTCCGTTCACGCCACACTAGATCCCGTACCTCTGATCTTTACACTCCGTCTTACAGAACTGCTTCATTTCGCCGCTCTTTCCTAGCTTGGGCAGTTAGACTTTGGACTCCCTACCCTCAAATATTCGAGTGCTCCTTCTCTTTCAATTTTCAAATCCCTCTTTTTTCAGCATCTTCTATCCATCCAAACTGAATCTTCTTAACTATGAATTTTGTTTATTAATGATTGAATGAATTTTATGCGCTTGTGATATGTATGTAAAATAATGGAATTAGTGTGAGTAAAGTGTGATTTGGTGTTTTCTTTAAAATGGCACTTCACATTGCATTTTTTTTTTTCCTAAATCTTTTATAATCTCACTGTTTTTTCTTCTTTATTTATTTCTTCTTTCTCTTTCCCAAGTCATATTGTTATAGATTATTAACTCATCAGCCTCGAGGAAATGTTATTTTGGTTTACGTTTTTGTTTAATTATTACTATTTCTTTTATAAATAATTTTTGTTTTATTTATTTATAATAATGTATATTTTTTAAGCCAGAAAAGGCCTTTTGTAAAATTCACCTATGTTATTCAAGGGGACTCTGTTAGTCCCAGAATAAAGTTTATTTTCTTTCTTTATTCCTTTCAATCTCTATTCCCGAAGGAGGTAGAACTAGGGAGCTACTTAAGCTAAGAAGAATGAACTTGAAGAGACAACTGCACTTATAACAGGACACGCTGGACTAAGGAAACACCTGTTTACCGAGGGGTTAGCCGAGTCCGCACTCTGTAGGGAATACTCCCTTTCAATTCTTGAATGATGTAAGCGTTGTTACGTTACACCAACCACTTTGCTGTTTACCTGTAGTCATCGTGAAGGAGGTGATGAACGACAGGGCAAGGAAGAAATATCCATCTACACGGACAAGAGTTCGAACACAAATCCAATCAGAACGGGATAAAGATGTCAAGAAGGAGCTACTTGGAGCACCTTTTTACTGAGAGGTTAGCCACGTCCACACTCTGCAGGGAATGTGCCTCGGTAGATGAAACCTCCTTTCACCTCCGCCAATGTCAGTCAGGTTCTGGCAGCAAGGAAGAGATTCTATTGCTTTGGACAATCGGAGATTGCTGATCCGAAGAAAGTCACTGAACCAAGGCTCCTCTATATTAGGGCCCATTTCAGGAACCTTAACCTGAAACGAGTACAGTCACTCAGGAATAATAGCCGCGGTGCAGCTCGCCCTTGGGGGGGGGGGGGTGGCCCTTTACATTATCTACCTATACAACTTGGTAGATTCAGATGTCATTTTTCTAACATAAATTCCTTAAATATTTTTTAAACGAAATACGCATTCTAAGACAACTTCCTTAAAAAGATTTTGCTGGCCTCCTTAATTTTAAAGTATAGAAAACTAATTAGATATATCGTTTTTCTATTATAAAAGTTTAAATAATTTGTTTTTGACTGAAATCGTAACGAATAAAAGTATAGTGAAATACGTGTAGATGGTAATTTCATGTTCTACATAATTTTTACGAAAAAAAAAAAAATTTGCGAATGCAACTGCAATATTTAAATATTTAAAATTGTTATGTTTATTAGATATTCAAATTTTCAAATACGTAGTTAAGTAATTCACTGACAACCTTTCTTATATTCCCGATAACTTAATTCTTTTAAAAATATTATATCGATATCAAATGTTGTTCAGCTTAAAATAAAATTGAAAAAAAAAGAAAGAATTGGTTATTAGGCATCCTAAAAGGCCCATGTCAGCCATTTTGTGATTACATGGTTACTCTAGGAAAGATTAACCTACTTGGGCTATATCTGCGAGTATTCGAACAGGATTGCCTATCACATCATAATCATTAATGTGATCATTAGTGATTATTAAATATTTTTTTATTCACCAAGTATTAGCATAATCGTTAGCTAAATATTGTACATTGAGGTCAGTATAAATTGGGCAGGTTATTAAGTCTTAAGGAGAGGTTTTTTCAGATATTTTAATGCATTCCAGAAGGTGTAGGGTGTAATTGTGGTCGTTATCAGAACAGATATTATTGGAATTTTCCCATATATTCTCCAAATTAGATCCAAAAAAGGTCAATGTATATATATATATATCCTAAGGAGGAGGTATATGATNCAAGAAACTCAGAAGCTTCAAACGTTTTTGAATAGGTGCTTAAAGAATGTTCTATGGATCTGGTAGCCACAGATTTTCTCTAATGAGGAATTCGAAGGGTGACCAACCAGGTACCGGTGGAATGCACCATTAGAAGACGGAATTGGGAATTGGCTTGTTCATACGCTCCGTAGTGCCCTTATACATATGGCCCGGGAGTGCCTGGATTGATGTCCACAGGACAGGCGAAGAGGGACGCCCAGACTTAAGTGGCGAAGGAGTGTGGAGGCAACGGCGAGAAGAGTAGGTAAAACTTGGAGGAAGGCGAGAACTGGTGCAGTCCTACGCTCCACTTAGGAGTTCAGGATTAAACTAACATCTCAAAAAGTCTGTCTCTCAGGAGCTGCATAATCTTAGTTGATTTTCCTCGTTTCATTGTTTAAGGTTGCATGTAGATAAGAGTAAATGAAGAAATTTAAAAATCGGAAAGATGTAGCATATAATGTGTGTATAGGGTATTCAGACGTGTGAAATATATCAATGCCTGAAATAAATAATTACTTATATATTTAAAAAAAATATCATATGAGCTTGATCCAAGAAGCTCAGGTAAGGTGTGTAAAATATTAAAAATTATTATTTCTTCTAAACTTATGTTGTTTACATATAAAGTTGAAATTTTTTTATTAAATTGAGACCTGGATTTTGAGTCTTTTAATTCCGTTTCATTTTATTCTGAAAATAGGAACATTATGAGTGGGATTTAAATGACAATTTTAAATAAAAATATTCATTAATTAAAATACTAAGGAATTCACTAATTTACGCGGCTCCTGCGTGTTGAACTATAATATTTTTTCTGCTGCCCCTGAGCTATTGTTGCTAGAGAAAGACAGACGTGAAGTGACGTCACATTCACACAAGCTTCAATCAATATTACCACTACAGGTAGCATTGATAGTTTCTCTATTTATATCGAGTAACATGTGCGTTTAATAATGTTTCATTTAGACTCTGTCTTTTGTTGTTGTGTATATTTTAGCACAATACAATGTACACGGTCCGTCATTCTGTCTGACTGTCTGAAATAAACTATCTATCTTAAAGAGGATTAGCTGGATCTTCAGTCTAGCAGATATGTCGTGAGCCGAAAATTCCAGGTGTTTTTCTTTGTAATGGTGAAAAGGATTTCTGGTGTGGTCTTGGAAAAACCAAGCTCAAATTGGGTATCATTCTTTATCAAAAAGAGACAGCCAGAACTATGTGCTGGTCTAACTCCATATATAGCGTGTCGTGGATCTCAAAAATAAACTTATCTATAACATATGTTCCTTCCTAGGCCTCAATCGCCAGTCGCCTTTATCTAAAAAATCAAATTTATATTTATATGAAGACTCCATTTTCACTCACTTCAGACTGTTCCTAAGTAAACTCCCATTTAACCCTAAGCTTTTCGTCAGAATCTATATAGATGTAAATCTACATGGATCAGTGACTTGAATAAAGTGGAGTTCTAAGAGGAAGATTGTTGCATAGATCTCTACACGGATCAGTGACTTGAATAAAGTGGAGTTCTATGAGGAAGATTGTTGCATGGGAATCTACATAGATCAGTGACTTGAATAAAGTGGAGTTCTAAGAGGAAGATTGTTGCATGGATCTCTACACGGATCAGTGACTTGAATAAAGTGGAGTTCTAAGAGGAAGATTGTTGCATGGATCTCTACACGGATCAGTGACTTGAATAAAGTGGAGTTCTAAGAGGAAGATTGTTGCATGGATCTCTACACGGATCAGTGACTTGAATAAAGTGGAGTTCTAAGAGGAAGATTGTTGCATGGATCTCTACACGGATCAGTGACTTGAATAAAGTGGAGTTCTAAGAGGAAGATTGTTGCATGGATATCTACACGGATCAGTGACTTGAATAAAGTGGAGTTCTAAGAGGAAGATTGTTGCATGGATCTCTACACGGATCAGTGACTTGAATAAAGTGGAGTTCTAAGAGGAAGATTGTTGCATGGATCTCTACACGGATCAGTGACTTGAATAAAGTGGAGTTCTAAGAGGAAGATTGTTGCATGGATATCTACACGGATCAGTGACTTGAATAAAGTGGAGTTCTAAGAGGAAGATTGTTGCATGGATCTCTACACGGATCAGTGACTTGAATAAAGTGGAGTTCTAAGAGGAAGATTGTTGCATGGATATCTACATGGATCAGGAGGTACTTGAATAATCTTGCTTGCTATATCACTTAAAGTTGATAATAATTTGTCATGACTACTTTCCGTTCGTTCGCTAAGGAAGTACCCCTCTATTTTTCGCCTCCAATAAACTATTTCGATTTTCATCGTGCAAAGGAATGTTATTATTTCGATTAAATTGCGAACCTTCAAAGAGCTCAACCCCTTGATTGGGCTTCACAATAGTACTCCAACCTCCGTAGTTTGAGCGGAATTAATTGAGGCATTTATTTTCAATATCTATAATTAGAGTAATTTTATGGTATTAGTAAATTTATTTGTAGGGCGATTAATAGGGATTTTTTTTTGTTTTGATGACTTGGGTGCCTAATAATTAGTTATGTGGTTGTTGGCGATTGATTTTATGTGTGAATGATCTGCATAAAGAAAAATATATCCATGCGATGAATGAAAGCAAAAAAAACAGAAGCGATGTTTCAAAAGCTATTGTATGCAAACGACTCGACATTTCGAATATTGTTTTTAATGTCTCAATCACAACTGTCAGTCATTAATACTTGCATAATTGACACGAATGCAGCATCTATTTCGACCAATGCACTTAATTGGACATCATTGAAAAATCACTATATCAGAAGCGATATGCATAAAGAATGCTAGACTATAATTATGAATAAATTATTCTGATCATTCTAAAGTAGATTAATTTAAAAACTAATAATGATACAATTTAGTTGGTTGCTTACCTACTTCTTTAGTTATATAATATTTATGACCTTTCATAAGAGTGTTAGGCTCTAAACAAATGATATAATATATAAGGAACTGTGAGATTTATTTTATTATAAATAAATATTTCGTGATGAGTAGAATCAACATTTATTTACATGTTTTATTTATTTTAGAAGAAACACAACAATCACTAAGCAGTATTATTTGCAAAATGGTAGAAATGTGCTTCCTTCCATCGCACTCCAAGAAGTTATTTTTATTTATTTATTTATTTTATAGTGTTAGCCTCCCTTTCAACCACTTAAGGTCATGGAAGGAGGGGCTATCTACAAATTTCCACCCCACTCGAAATATCCATGGCTCAGAACGAGCTTTAAATAAAAGCTTGTCCTGGACGGGATTTGAATTTTGCAGCGTTCAGGATTGCTAGAAAGAAGTTATCTACTAAGTTCTAAGGCAATATCCACATAGATTCAGCAATGTTTCACACCCATTTTTTCCAGCCATTGGGGTATTCCTGCCAAAAATATCCATCTCTTTTGATGAAGATATAGAGTAAAATTCCAAAATTTGTTGTTAGTTTTGATAGTTATGAAGTTGAAGGAATAGTTTTTGTATATAAAACCCCACTATGCAGGAGCTGCATTCAAACTAAAACAATTTCCCATATATCTATTGAAATTCTACTCAGTACTAAATGACTTATTTGATTTTAAAGTCGGAGAGAGCTGTGAGTGTCAAAGATGGCGTCACTAAAGAAGGCACTGGAACGTTCGAGAGGGATAAGTTCGCATACACTTTTTCCAGCCATTATTGTTAACACTTTTTACAGCCAATATTTTAAATGATCATTAAAAATTGAATTTAACACATACTAAGATCAATTAACTTCTTCTTAACACTAATTTTAACAAATAGGTTGTTTTGAAAAGTGTTAGAGTTTTAGAATTCCATCTCTCTCCCCCCCCCCCCTCACTCTTTCCCATCCAATTTCAAACAAAAATGAATTCATTCAACTATTTTTATACAAAGGCCCTGAAGTGATATTCTTTTACATAAATATTAAAATTTTATGTTTCTAACAAAAATTTATGAGTTATAAATGTCAGAAAATTACATTGTAAGCAAATTAAGTTGTTCAAAACTGAGAGTTTTTGAACGTAGAGATTATTAGTAGATGTTTTTATGTTGGGGTTCGGTCAAGGCAGATTTTAATTATCTGCCAACGTTTCGGCTTATATTGTAAGCCACCTTCAGGGCTATCATGAAGGCGACAGGGGACTTCGTGTCACCAGGATCAAATGTTCATGTCAGTCATGAATATGGGATCCAGGTGACAACACGTCGCCTTTATGATAGTCCTGAAGTTGGCTTACAATGTAAGCCGAAGCTTAGGCAGATAATGAAAATATACACTTTTTAAAAATTGTTTTTTGGATCTACCTTGACCGAACCCCAAGAAAAAAATTTACTATTAAGTTGTATACATTTTTTTCTTAACGCTAATATTAAATCATATATAATGATTTAAAATTTGTACCATTTTCTAAACCCCCCTCTCCCTTAACACATTTCTGCCATCAAAGAACTAATCGAATAGTCTAAGTTTAGTTTCTTTCGTTATTTCGAACGATTGAGTGCTAATCTATGTTTGTATAAATTAGAACAGACCTGGTTTTTAGCTTTTTCAAAGTAGGATCGGCGAGTAGCTGAATTGTCTCCAATACCTCGAAGGATTTTCCCTGCACGAAATGCATTTGACACTGTTAGCGGCTCTTCGTCCATTTTACTTTCTTGGCGTCATGGTGTCCACTTCTGGAAGCAGACTTATCTCTGGAATTCTGGTCCCAAGCAGTGTTCGGCGGCTAATCTGGGCCACGGCTCGCCTGGGAAAGAGTTCGGCCAAGGTTATAGTCCAATGGTTTCGTGGGAATTTCATTCTCGTTCTTCATTCATCCCCAGCTTACCCATGTTTGGGTAAGATACGCGTAATCGGCATAGATAAGCGTAGCTAAATAAATAAGCTTTGTTTGAATCGTACAGGGAACTGTAAAAAAAAAAAAAATACACAAAAAAAACTACCTCAGCCGGGGAACGAAAACCGAGTCCCCCACTATCCGGGCTGTGCTAATCATCTGCACCACCTAGGGAGTTAGAATAATTTCTAGGAGATAGTGCGACAAGTACCACGTATTTGGATGCGTTCATAATTCCTACTTATGTATATTCTTAAGTTTATCCTTTATTTGGGGAGTGATTGAACCCTTTATCATAAATACTTCTTCCGGGGGTTGACCATGTTGAAAAGTTATTTTTTGCCTTTTTGGACACTTTCTACTTTCAGCCCTGAAGAAGCCATCACATGATGTGCGAAAGTTCGGCAAAAAGTTACTCGGTTACTACTCGGTCAGCCCGAAAGAAGTACTTATGAATATTCCTGAAGACTGTCGAAGACTATGTGAACATCTTAGCCCTGTTTATTAAATATATTATTGATATATTTTTTTTCATAGTGTCAATTGTAATGAAAATATTTACCATTATTCAATTTTATATTCCTTTAATTGTTTCACCCTGAATATGTCAGGCAGGAGGGGCGTAATATACGTATATTTTCCACGTGTCTTTAAAGGTGGAATGCATAAAAATAAATGAGGAAATTTAATTCACAAGTCGGAGAGAACAATAAATGGAAAAGTTTGACCAACCTAGACTAAATTTTTGACCAAAATCCCTAATAACCAACTAATCATATATATATATATATATATGTACATACACACATATAAATCTTCTCTAATGTACGATCGAAAAAAATCATTTGAAATTTTTCAAAATTTCGTCATGTTAACAATGTGTATTGCTTTATTTCCTGTCGGTAAATCCGCTAAAAAGAATTTTAAGTAACTGATACGATTTCTCTATTTTATTAAGAGGAGAGCCCATTTATTATTCCTTGATAACAATTAACGTTTAAATATCTTCCTTGAACACGTTTTCCGAACTTTGTTATAATAAACATAATATGGGTTAACTCCTTTAATAAATAATCATTTTTGGAATGTTGCATTTTGTTTGAATGTCCATTTCATTGTTTGACTTAGGAGAAGTATCTGTTATATCTGACGGTTAACTATTAACAAAATATTCATTGGCTTTCTCAAATGGTCATTTCTTATGGTTTAACATACTTCCGTTCCTCTGTAGGAGGATATGGAAGTTGTGTCTTAAGTGAATCGGTTCAGGAGAAATGGAAAGGAACAATATAGGAAGGTCTGCACTTTGTATGGTTGCCAACTGGAGGCGCAGTTAGCCGTCTGTTCCGCTCCAGGAAGCCCCTTCCGGTCAGTTACAAGGAGCTGGAGGAAATTCTCCAGCGACGTCATCNACTCAAATTTCGAGTTGAAATGGTTTCCAAATGTTCACGTGATTCCGACGCACTGCCTAGGAAAGTGGTTGACCTCCCTGAAAACCATTCTTGCTTTAAGTGAATCGGTTCAGGAGAAATGGAAAGGAACAATATAGGAAGGTCTGCACTTTGTATGGTTGCCAACTGGAGGCGCAGTTAGCCGTCTGTTCCGCTCCAGGAAGCCCCTTCCGGTCAGTTACAAGGAGCTGGAGGAAATTCTCCAGCGACGTCATCGAGAGGGTCATTAGGACTTGAAGTTCCTCTGGAGTCACATTCTCAGAGCTCACAAAAGAGGCTCCTTCCCATGTACCTGGCCACAGTCTCAAATATGTAGAATAATTTTTTATAGTTAGTAGCATTTTTGCCGTTTCGGTCTCAATTTCAGGCCTTCATCGTGGCAAATGGGGTGATGGAGAGAGATAGAGACTCCTGATCTACAGTAACTACTAAATCATGACTGATTTATGATTAGACGTAAATAATGTGATTAGCCACAACTCAGTCATGATTTAGTCTCATCTCTACGAGTCTCCACTCTCTGTCTCTATCATCCTATTTGCCCCGATGAAGGCCTGAAATGTATGCTAAAACGTTTGTGAAAATAAAGCTTTTAAAGACTTTTTTGGTTAAAAATCTTTAGCTTCCATGATCGAATTCCTGGCAATCCGCACCTCATAAAAAACACACACATATATATATATATATATATATATATATTCTTATAATTATAATAATGGAATTTTGTAAAGCACTGACCTATATTACACACAATTATGAAATACACACTCATCATATTTTTTACATGAACAGTCTTTTTTTCAATTACGGCTAAAATTCAAATTTAAAAGAAATATTGTAAAGCCCTTCAATAAGTTTTATCGTCAAATAGTCGTCTAATAGTTGATTAGAGCAATGGATTCCTTTTTTGTGTTTCTGTTTGTAATAACTAGAATATTTTTTGGTTGACAAGGAATAATATACAGCTGTATTGGGGTAACATTCTTGTTCAATAGCAGAAATTAACCATTTTTTTACTCGTTTACCATTGGTCATGAATAAAACTTTTTCCTCAATATACATTTGTATAGGACATTACTAGTTTCATTTACGAAGACAAAAAAATGAATAATTTAAATTCATCTTTGGCTTTTATTTGCATATGTAAATATAAGTCGTTATTTCCTAGACATTTTATTGGGAAAGCCAGTGGACAGACAAGCGAGAAGAGGCGATGACATGCCGAACAAAGGAGTGACGAACACCGGTAGGCGACAGCTGACATGACACGGTTTTTCCGTGACGTTTTACCACTACCAAATTTTGAAGTTTCAAACATATCTCAAAAACAATATGACGGGTTACGCTAGAGCAGTTTTTGACGCTTGTGCTTCGTATTAACCGTTTTTTTTTTTAGATGTTTTTCTGAGCCTTAACTTTACTAAACTTTGAGGAACACTCCCCCCCCCCCC
>KZ806949.1:819286-833386 GCA_000696205.2 Oncopeltus fasciatus
TTTTTTTTGAATTGATCATATCTTTTGCTTCAGTAATTTAGAATTAGTGTATATCTTTGAAAATCTTTCAAAAGTTGCGTTACTGGACCAATGTGAATATGTGTGAGCAAATGCTTTTCCTGTACATAGTTTCGCTGTTGTAGGAAATCGTTGAGGCTCAGATAAAGCACGAACTATATGTAGCCCACTCTAACATCCACAGTCTCAGAGATCATCAAGCCACTAAAGATACCTCTATAACGAGATACAAACGCGGTTCCTAATGTCGGCCATGTGTGTATAGAGACAACAACTTGTAATTCTTAAAGGATCGCTAGGAAGGACGTCTCAGGGTGTCACAAAATAGCGAATTTCCAGATGAAATAGAGAGTTCCAGCCACTTGGCACTGATTCCCACTGCCTATATGCTCTTTATCGGAGGGAAGGTTTGACACGTTATCTTATTAGCGGTAGGAAGAAATTCCCCCAGAAAATGCGAAATTTACAGAAAATAACGGAGTTAATTCTCCCTTGAGAAATCACACCGATCTGCAAGTGATAGAGATTTTGAAGGTGAGTCACTTTTTGTATTCTTGTAAGCTTGTATATGCATATAAGCTATTTATTACAGATAAATATTTCTTGAAATGCCCATCTATGCTATGTTGTTTACAAATTAGTTTATACTTTTCTCTCTCTCAACGCAATCGGTCTATCATCAAAAATTATTGATATTAATAATAACTGACCAGGGGCAAAGACCTCAGCAGTCGACATGCAAGAAAAAAAAAAAGAAGGTATTTATCAATAACGAATAACTGCAACATTTAATTCTTCTGTGAATAATGTAGGGTAGAAGGTTATATTTTTAATAATGGGTACATGTATTTGTATAATAAATTAACTTTAATCTCTCGTTGTTCCTAATTATTATTGATTCGTAGCCAATAACAATATATACCGTAAAATCATTTGGGGGACATAAAAGGCTATGTCATAAGGAACATTTTGGTAGATGTCTTGCCACATATTTATATACATGTATGGTAAGGACAAAGTGTCGATCTTCTATCATCATACGTAACTTATTACTAATAGCTGTAGGTTAGCATAACAGTAAGCTCCTAGAATGTCATAGTTGAGATACCCATGAATGAAATGATTACAATCCTGAAGATGATTTCGCTATAAACGACAAGCCCAAATGAGGATTGACAGATAATATTTATGTAATGGGTATTCGTTTTTGCCTATGACCTATACTCCTACCTATTAGTCAAGGCAAGGAAGGTTTCGCAAGAGTCCAGCTGACTTCACGCACAGTCTTGTGCGTGCGGCAAATCAACATAACCAATTACAGGGTATTACCTAACAGGTAATTACAGCACCCTCTGGCGAGGTGGGTCTCAACTCATTTGGTACAGTAACATGTATGGGGGTGGAGTATGTCAGTCGGGTACATGATTTATTGGTTTATTTCAATGATTTGAAGAGTTAGCTTTATTTTTAAAGGCTTCCTTTCCTTTCTTATTTGTTTCTACTTTTCTTTCCTTATGCTTATCTCAACTGGACAGAAAGGTATAGCGATAGATTAAAAATGACAATTTATTAAGTGTCCTAATGTATAAAATTGTAAAATTTGGTCTGAGTCTAAATGTCTGTGGATGGGTGGGTTATGAGAGCTATATTAAGTTATTATGCTGTCTGTATCAAAAATCCTTTTTTTTATTTAAAAATCCTGTTTTAGAATATGAAAAACTGTCTAAACATATTAGTTAAAGATGCGTGAAATCTTTTTTTAATTTTATCATTGTCACTTTTAGTAATGAAGTTGTTTATTTTGGTTCCATGACGCGAATTTTAAAATTTGTTGTAGGTGTTTACTGATTCTACATTGTACGAGCTGAAAATATGGTCTTTTAAAGATATTTTATATAAATACATGGACTGTACGCACTTTAGAGTCCGTGATTCTTAAAATAGTCAAACCAAATTCTTAGATTAAGTATTATTCTTGTAATAAGTGTTAGATCAGTTTGTCAATAACTTAAATTGGTCGGAATAAAAGGGGGGGGGAGAAGGATAAAAGGGGATGTGCACCTACCATAGAATTGCCAAGGCAGGAGCACTCACTACTAGGTGACTGAGCTCCGAAGATGGAATCACTGATTCTGAAAGCCTCAGCAGTTAGAGAGAAATATATGTACATTGTATCCATGTATATTGGATCCTTCTTGTTTAAACCTTGTCATCTACGAGCGCTACTAGCACAAATAAAATAATTTAATGTCTTCGTTTTTATATAATTTCCTTGTACATAATAGTTCCTAGACCTTTCATACATCATTGCTATTAATATTTGCCTAAATTCACTTTGTAAATATAAGTTCTCTTGAAATGGTTGTGCTTAGTTTGTTTGTCTGTTAAAACAGAAATTTGTTTTACTAGCCTCAGCGGAGGTGGCTAAACTCAAATTGTAGACGCCAGCTAAAATTACATTTTCTCCTAATAGTAAACGATACCCAGTCTATAAAATCAAGAATTATTTTTAAAAAATGAACTTGGAACTCGTGTGCACCCACCGATTCTCCCCTTCCAATCGTTCTGTAGTCATAGATAAAATTCGTTAGCTTCTTTTAACTCTCTGTTATCTATTTGGGCTGTAATATCACCCTGTACGTACATTTAACAAGTAACTGTTCTTTCGAAACTGATTTTTTTTTTTTTTTTTTAAATATAGACCATTTTGGAAGAATCACTGTCAAGAAAATGATAATTTCATCGAGATCAGAATATATTCCGATAGGCTATTAAATATTAATTATGATATATATTTTTTATTTCATTATAACTTTTACTTTATTAATATTTTTGTTTTATTAACTATAATAGTATTTAAAGCCTTGAGTAGTGCAAGTCTGTGAGTTTATCCTTAGAGAGGCACATGCTCTCCAGGTTTTCGTCTATTCCAGTTCCTCTGATGACACACAACACCAATGTCCTAGATAAGCCCCTGGCCGCAACGAACGCGCACTCTCTGGTGGCCAACCTTCAAGTCAGTCATTAGCTGGCTGACGTGTGGAACCTTCTCGCCTTTAAACGACAAGCGTCCTCCGATGATTAGTTGAAAAGGAATGGGGCCAGAAGTCGACATTTTGATCCAACGGATATTGAGAAAACACCTAACGATGGGCATGTCTCACTCCAAAGCTATCAAGTTATGAAGAGAGAACCCTCAGAGAGTGATGTTAACATCTTAATCTGCCTGATGCATTAAACATTTTATTTTGATTATAAATATTTTATATGGATAACTCATTTTTTTTAGCAGACTTCCTTTAGGGAAATCAAGCTATCCACGTTGGCCCTAGGAGAATTAAAAAATTATCATATCAGCGTTACGTAAAAATATAAAGATTGTACTTTGAATGTAATCTTATTAGTTAACATTTATCGTCTATAATATTTTATCGTTAAACTGTAAGGATAATAGTTGAGAATATAACTTCAGTTATGCTGCCACTATTATTTTTAAAATATATCAACCAAATTTCGTATTTAGAATTTATATTACGTATAGTTCAATGAATTCATTTTAGCTGAAATTAAATGAGAAGGGAATGGGGAATAGTGGAAATATTTATAAACTTAATATTTTTCTTCTAATTGGTATTAAGAAACAATGAGCTAATCTTAATAGGTATGAAATTATGAAATTTAATTTTTTGAGATTTATGTTCCAAAATATTTCTATGAAAAATGCTTATTAGCCCATAGTTAAGAATGTAACTACGAAGGTTACTGCTTCTCCTACCCTTCCTAACCGAACATTCTGTAGCCAGTATTTGTTTGTTTATTGGGGATTTACGGCGCTCAACTGCTAAGGTTATCAGCGGCCTTCATATTTTATTGAATAAAATAAAGTTTAAGTTGATCTATCGACACAGGCCCCATCCCGACGGACAGAGACAGACAGAGCCCACCCTGCGACGCCTCGCGGCCCATCATCTTAATAGAATGTAAGGTCCATCATTGCTGTAGGTGACAGACCTGTGAAGGAGGAGGTGCTCGGTGGGACCAAGCCGACCACATCCCCAGGGCGCCTCATGAGCGCCAGCAGGACCGCGGAGAAAGCCCGACCCACCCCCGCCCATGCCACGACGGGCCTGTATCCCATTGGTCTGCTAAAAGGAAGTCCTTCATATAAATTGAGTCTGATTATTTGTGTTTAATTAATCTATTCGTTCAGTTGTATCCAGTATTAGTGATGTCACCTTTTAAATTCATTGCCCTCCTTGACTTATAAACTCAAATAATTCAAATTTACTCCTGTTTATGTCTAATTTAAATAAAATATCAGGAAATATACTTAGGTTACCCAGGCTATGGCACCCAGGAGCCGCGTGAAGTAAGAACGGACTTTTTTAAGGTTATGAATGAATCCAAGGGATAAAAACTTCTTCAAACTTTACATTTCTATCTTAGCAAAGTTCATTAATGGTCTTTCAATAAACGGATCATTCAAGTACAGAATTTCTTATATTAACAGTTTGTGAAAATGGTAAATCTGGTCTCGGAAGATTATAAAGGTAGTCTCATCTTTCAGTCTATACGGAGAAGAGTGGGAGCACTAAAATATTTGAGTTACATTTATAAATTTAAGATTCTATAATAAAATCATGTGATAAAAATACTATTTGCATTTTTATCATTCTAAATGCATTTTTATCATTATTATTATTTATTTATTTGTTTTACATTACTGATGATGAGGAAGGAATAAACCGTATTTCATTATAAATATTAATTTGGCTGTGGTTTATTATCCCACGTAAATTTTAAACAATTAATAAGAGGGAATAGAATAAAGGTGTAATAATAATAGAGGTGGTGTAATGGAAACATTCCGGCCTGGCAAGCTGGAGATCCAAGTTCGAGTCCTGGCTGGGACAAATAGATTTTTTATTCTATTCCCTCTCATTAATTTTTTAAACCGTATTTCATTTTGGCGTTCTTGCATAATTAATCAAACTCAATAAGAGTGTATACTATCGCGTTTACACACACATACACTAACACGCACGTACACTATACATAGATTTAGTCTTTGTGTGAGCCCCTACTTCTTATTGTACGATTTAAAGCATTAAATTGTTATTAATGTAAAAATAAACCAATATTTATATGCTGTAATGATCGGCATGTCTCATTAACCCTGGCAAATTAAATTGCATTCGTCGTTTTACACAAATAAAATCTAATAAAATATTTTATGTCCAGTCTTAAGCTCTAAATTACAAACAAACAGATTAATTGATACATATATCAATGTACATTATCTCATATTGACTCTCAATGTGAACGTGTGGGAATGATTTAGTACTATATTACTAGAGTATCGCTGACAAATTATAGAGGTTTTAAAGAAGGGATGAGTTTTGTGATTATTTTGATAATTACCTAGGTGTTTTGCTGTTTACTTTAATTATCAATAATCTGATATTATTTACGGCAGATTAGAAACTTATTACTTTGAAAAATAAATTTTAGAATTTATTCCCTACATGTGGAACTATAACCATTCATATGTGGACAATAAACTTCTTAAAGCAATTCATGCAAATAAAAATAACTTTTTGAAAGTAAGTATTAAAGGAAAAAGTACTAAAGTGAGCTTCAATCTAAAATGAAATAATAAATTATATATATAATAATGTACATATATTTTCCTAAACTCACTTAAATTATGAAATTGATAGATAGAGTAAAATAAATAATAATAAATAAAAAGAGTAAAAGTAAAGAGTAAATTACTGTCATTATTTCTTTTTCATATTCCTGTTTTGTTTTTGTTTTGAATAATAGCAATAAGTTCTAATTTTTTTCGTTTCAGAAGTGACAATCTCCTCCTCACCGGATATTTTGATAATAATATTTTATTCAATAAAATACCGTTCCATATAAATGGGTTATGTGCATTTTGTGTATTATTTTTATAGAGCCGTCACTTTACGTAAAATCATTGCTAAGAAACTAAAAAGAATCCCTAAAGTCAAGTAATTTGACCAGTCTTCATTGGTTTATTTGCTTAAAAGAAACCTACTTAAATAATACATTGCATAGAAATGTTTGTTTTTATGTTATTTTCATTATAGGCTGATATATCTTGATCAGATCATGTTATTTTCCAGCTGTTTCCCCAGTCGGTCTTCACAATGTCTCCTTCAAAAATGTATTTCCCACATGAATTGTTCTATAAATGGAATCCATTATGTTTTAATACCGTATTTTTGTCCATTAATTTAATTCGTATATGCGTGTATGTACTCTCAAAATAATTTATGGACCTTTGTTTGTTGGTCTGCTTCCTACTTGAATTAGATAAATAATTTCTTTGTAGGGGAAATATCAATGTAATATCGTTTACTCCCCCCTGAAATTATGTGAACTTCAATTTCAAAATGACGTCAATCACAGATAATTTACGAATAAATGCCTTCTTTACTAACCAAATAAGCCAGGAGAAAAAAAAATTAATAATTTTTCTTTCTTTTTCAGGTGAGTAAATCGTATCTCATTAACTTGAATCGGGTGCTATTTAAATTGTGTAAGTAAAATAATTCTCATAGTATTTTACAAAACTAAAATTATTACCAACATCCTTGTTGAACTTAATTCAATTAATCTTTCTTTGTTGCTGACTTTCTTGTATAATAATGTATAAACCTTGGTGGTGAAGGATTCCAATTTTAATTTGTTAATACTGTTTGTTAAAATACAATATTTAAGAAAATGATTCAGTATTAGAATCAAAAGCAGTAGAAAAAGAAAAGTTCTAAATAAAATAATTGTTTTTTTCCTATAAAACCTATATTTTGAACATGAATTTCTCTAATGGAACGCCAAAAAGAACGTGGTAAAATAACAAAATAAGGGTTTTGAATGAATGCATGAGATCGTTCTGTCAACCTTCAGCCACATACTTAATACACACAACGTGAGATATGCAAAATGTATTTCATTTTAATTTACATTTTGAAACGTTTTACGCAAAACTCTTACTAAGGAAGATATTCGAATATGTAAGTCATGATTGGACAGCCTTCCCCCACCCATGACCGCTGAATTGGAGAGGACTTCCTTTCACTTGTCTTTTCCATTTTTGGAGGACGAATTAATCAGTCGTCCTTATTCTCAGCAGCACTGCGTAGGGGATATATATATATATTTTTTTTTGTAGTCTAATTCTCTAATTAGACAGTAAATGTAATTAGCCAGTTTGGTTTAAAGAATGTTATTTAGAATTTAAGGAATTAGTACAAGGTAACCAGTAGAGAAAGGGGACATTTCTCCCCATAGAATGTCCTATGGGGAACATATGGTGAAAGTTTATAGAGAAAGAACAACTCACAAATTTTTTTTTACTTCTGTAAATTATAATTCAACGCTGCCTAAAATGTTTGTGATTATCTATTATTAAAGTTCTTTTCTGACCGACTGTAATTGCCAAGATCTGTGACGTCATTTAAAAAAATCTCGCTCTTCAACAAATTATACAATTAGGGGCAATAGCTCTCTGGGATTTGTACCTCTCTTCAGGGAACAATCAAGAAGGAGCATTCCCGCTGGAGTAACTGCCACTCTTTAGTTAGGCCCAGCCGGCGGGGTGAGTAAGATTAGACATCCATGTGGCAGTGATTATTCCCGTGCCAGGCACACACGGAAGGGACAATTCAGGAAGAGAGTTTCCTTCTCTTAAGAACAGGTTAGTGCGCTCACGCGGAAACGGATAAAAGGGAAAAAATGGGAAAGTCGGAAATCCGACCTTTTTTTTTTTTTTTCTATTTCGTTATTAACTCTTGAAGGGGGTTTCATTTTTTCTTCTGGGTAGAAATGGATGTGTTCATCTGACAGGTTGTCGATTAAAGATTTAACAGAATTATTGAATTAATTTGCATGTATCACAAATGCCATTATAGCACCTGACAAGATACGAGGCAGGAGTACAATATTTAAAATAAAATTATTACGCGAATCAGATCAGAATATGTACTGGAATTCAGTATTGAATATATTGAAATAATTCTTCAGTCTGTATGAGCTTTTCTATACTTATTTCGTTGACATGCATGAGTATAGGTAGCCGAACAAAGAAAAATGATATATATATATATATATATATATATATATCACGTATATCTACTTCACACTTAAATTCTTATTCTATCATGGCGAAATTCAATAGATGGCATTGATAACTACATTGGCATTGATAAAAAAATAATTTAAACAGATATAGTATGTTTTCTGACATTTAGTACAATTAAGTATAGTGGGAGTAACTCTGAAACACGACAGTTTATTCAAAAAATGTTCTTTTGATCCAGCGAAGCTAATTTTTATTTAATAACTAATTATAAATTAAAGTTAAACGTAAGTTGAAAAGTTGAATTAAAATATAATGTCAATAAATTATAAAATTTGTTTAATTAGAACAATTAGGGGTCTNATTAGTCATTATTGAGAAAATTTAACATTTAGTGTTTTCGGAGTTATTTCAAATAATAAATGTACTCTATTTGTAAATTGGTATTGGTATATTTGCTAATACATGAAATAGTGATTAATTTAAATGCTAAAAAGTAATTTTTTTTTTATTACAGCCAAATTTAGTAAATTTGTTGACAAAAATAAAAAATTACGAACTATAAAGCAGAATGATCCTGTCGTTGAAATGCTTAATTAATCAAATTTTTGAAGTTTCGCCATACAGTTTTTTTTTTTTTTTTTATGACATTCCTCTCAGCCGACAATTTCGCCATAGACCATTTTCAATGGAACTCAAGTATGTTTTGTATTATGACGAATTTTTCATCGAACTTCAGGAACTCATTAGAACATCTTAAGAAGCATGGAAATGTCCGTCACGCAGGAGCTGTGTAAACTAAGCAGATTTTTACATGTTTCTTTAAGATGGACATGAAGATTTTTTATTAAACTTTTATATATTTATTAAATTCTGCTAAATTAAAACATTTTGTAATTTGATCAACAGAATGAATTAAAAAAAAATGACATTCAATGCCAATCATAGGAGGAGAGAAGGTGACCAATGACACCACTCTCAAATTATTTACAGATTATGTCCCCAGGAGGTCACGGGGCCATCTTCGCTTGGGTCGACGGGGAGGGTTGTAGTTGGAAGACATGTTCTGTACTAGTGGATTAGGATGGTATGGCAGTTTACTGTGGAAAAGAGTGAAGCGGAAAGAAATGAAGTATTGAACAAAAGGGATATTAAGATCGTGGTGAAGGGATGAATTGGATACATAATAGGGAGCATTTGAAATTATTCTCATGGTTTTGGATTGAAAGGACTGGATTCTTTGGATGTTGGATAGCTTGGCGGCACCCCAGATTTCTACTCCGTAAGTCCAGATTGGTCGTAATAAGGTTCTGTAGAGCATCAGTTTGTTTTCTATCGTAAGATTGGATTTCTTATTTATGAGTCGGTTTAGAAGTCCAAATCGCCGATTGAGTTCTTGTCTTTTAATTTTAGTATGTTTGCCCCATGTAAAAAAAAAAAAAAAAAAAAAAAAAATTAACCTACAATCCATTTCTCCCCGAAATTCGATGTCTGAGATTTAAAAAAAAAAAAAAAAAAAAAAGCTAAGGCTGAGACAGTTAGATTTTTCATTCTATTCCCTTGCATTTATTGTTTGTAAATAATTAATATTTACTTCTTCTTTTGACTGCAGACACGAGAGTAGAGGCTAAATCCAAGTAGCTGTGACTGGGTAGTTGTAACTGAAAGTTACTGGAACTCAGTGCAACTGTGACAATGCAGCTCTAATCCCGACAGATAACGATGACCTGTAGTAGGGCAGCTGTTTTATCAATGCGTACGTTCGATCAGCTGATCGACAGCTGTCGACCCTCGGCGCTAGATAACGCTTCCTAGCATGTGTACCAGATTCAGATGATGATAACCACTTGTTTTATTTATACTTCTATCAGTAAGTGCCTCCTCATGGCAGCTGACGGCCGTAACCTTCTCTTTCCGTCATTATCAGGTGATTAGACATTTTCTTTAGTAGCTTTAGGTAACTTCCACAAATTATCTTACTTCAATCAAAGCAATCCATTATATCCGTTAGCATTAATTAGGCGGTATGATTGTTGTAACCCTATTGATACCTTTCATCTTTTGATATTTTTCGTTTAGTATAATTCTTGGTTATCCTAAATATAATATATACGGACTTATATACATCTACAGTTTAATTAACAAAGCTTAATTAAAAACGCTCTATGTTGTGTTTTATTTCATAAAAAGAACTGGAAAAACTAACAGAAGGAAGGTTTCAATAAGGTTTTATCTTTTCCTTCTGACAAGGATTATTGATAAGGATTTACTTATCAATTGTAGTTCTGAAATTTGATTTGTTTCAAAGTGTCATAAAATAATATTTACTTTGGTTCCTCATCAAATGAATACAAATTTGGAGTGTCTGCTACTTAAAATATAATTTAATAACACGAAAAATTCAGTAGCTTATTATTTATTTATTCTTACAATAAATTGCTTACGCTTGAAACTGTAAACCAATATTTGCCTTAGATGTCATGTTGTGTCTCAGGTTAGACGGTATTCCGGTGGTTAATGCTGTAGTCTTCCTAGTTAAAGGTCCCAGTCCTTTCAATGCTCACGGTGTACGGTTGGTTTTTTTCTTTTTCCTTCCGTCTGAAATGATAGCCAGAGGATTCTTGATGAGCTCCTGGGATTACCCAGCCCTACTTGGATATCATTCTTTATAAAATGAGAAAATATCAGGTGGCTGATCGGTGTTTCGGAAGAAGAAGAAGAAGAAAATAGATTTTATTCTGGGACTAACAGATTCCCCTTGTATATCTTTAGGTCAATTTTACAAATGCCGTTTGTGGCTCAAAAAATATACATTAATACAAGTAAATAAAACAAAAATTATTTATAAAAAGAAGTTGTGAAAATTAAATAAATATTTAAGCAAAAATAACATTTCCTCGCGGCTGATAATTTAATAATCTATAACAAGATGATTAGGGAAAGAGAAAGAAAAAAAAAAATAAAAGAAAAAATAAAGAGTGGGATCACACTTTACTCACACTAATTCCATTATTTAACATATATTCCACACGCGCATAAAATTCATTCAATCATTAATAAAAAAAATTCATATTTAAGAAGATTCAGTTTGGATGGATAGAAGATGCTGAAAAAGGAGGGATATGAAAATGGAAAGAGAAGGGGAATATTTGAGAGTAGGGAGTCCAAAGTCTAACTGCCCGAGCTAGGAAAGAGCGGCTTAATGAAGCAGTTCTTTAAGAGGGAGTGTGAAGATAAGAGGTATGGGATCTAGTGTGGAGTGAACGGACTGAGGAGGTGAAGGTAAGGAGTTAATATATGTAAGAAGGAGAATGTGTGGAGACAGTATTATGTAGGAAGAACCAAGGAAGTAAAGTCTGCGGTAGGAAGGAAACAAGCACTTTAAATCTGTATACAGGTCGGTTACCCGGGAATTCCTAGGTGAGCCGAAGACACAAACCTAACGCAACAGCTTAAGAGACGCTTTAGACTATCATCAAGCCCATATACCACACAATAATAACCAAAGTGGGGGAGAATAAGTGAAGAAACAAGGAGTTGGGGCGTGGATCTGGGTAGGAAAAGAGCTGAGCGTCGAAATTGTCGGAGAGACGCAAAACACCGCCGGGATATTTGGGAAATGTGGAATTTCCAGAAGAGGTTCTGGTCAAAGGTTAGACCGAGGTTTTCAACTGAGGAAGAGAAGGAAATAGGAGTATTATTTATGGTAAAATTAGGTAAGACAGGAAAGTAGCTTTAATGGGGAACGGATAATAACACAATTGCCTTGGACTTTGCCACATCCAATCTGTTTTAAATAGCCCAGCTTTGATTTTGTCATGCTCGCTTTAGATCAACTTTACACCCGCACTCAGTATTGAATAACAGTATGATTGGCACACTATCGTTGGCATATGTTTCCCTTCTGTGCTTCTATGATCTGTTGCGAGGGGGACTGATTTATTTCCCGTTGTTTCAAGAGCTAAACAGCAGCCCTTAACTTATAAGAGCCCTCATTTATCTCTTGGCACTTGTACACTTCAATAAGTGCCACCGAATGTAAACACTTTTAATAACATTTCTAAAATTAATTTTTTTTTCAAAGTTTATGTGTCAAATAATTTTCTCTAGTTATTTAAAAATCAAAGATGAATAGTTATTCATATGCAGCTGAATATATATATATATATTTAAAGTTTTTCGTAAATACGAGTAAATAAATAAGCATTGAACCAGACCAGCTGATACAAGTCAAAGAAAAGAAAAAAAAATTATGGCCCTCATGAAACCTCAATACCTTTAAAAAAAAAAAAAAGATTTAACTTAATATTTATGGCATTATTCTTCTCCCTCTCTCACCCCTCTTTACTAGATAATAAGCCCCTTTGATTAATGCAGACATGTTTGATGCTAGCTGCATGCGATGGGCCGGGTTGACTACAGATTGGTGTGGATCAGAAGAGAAGTGCGCAAGTCTCTGCACACACTCACGATGGGAGCCAACAGGATGAGGAGAAAGTTTCAACAAAGCCTTGCACCTTTAAGTATTACTCGGTCCCTTTTTTTTTTTAAATTATAATAATATTAATTATGTAAATATTGATAATGTGCATAGCTGGTGATGATCCACGTGATGTTCAAAAATATTGCTACATTAGTAAATATTTAATGGATTAATTCAGACTATTGTCCTGGGTAACTCAAACTGTTGACCTGTTATTTACAATCTATACAATTAATTATTTAAAATATGATCTTCTTTCTTTTATTTTTTTAATGAAAGACGAAGGGTCAAAAATGAATGACAACATTTCTAATTACACTCATATATTGCCCGACTTGTTTCGCGTTATTAGACGCCTCTTCAGGAGCATAAAATATATTATACAATTTATAGCGATGATCCTTCCACTTCGAAAGCTACTTCATGACTATTGTCCGTCGAATCTTGACGATGCTTTCGAAGTGGAAGGTTCATCGCTATAAATTGTATAATACATTTTATGCTCCTGAAGAATAATAAGTGATATCATTCATGTTTCACTGTAGAGAATGAAGCTGAAGCTTGTACGGTTACAATATTGAAATGTAATTACTCTTTTTTTAAATTTAATGAAATTAAAAATAAAATGTCATTGAAAGGAAAACGTATCACGAAAGTGCTAATTTAACACATTTATGGTTTTTCTTTTGTTACCAGCAAATCATTTTATAAAAATAATAATAGCCTTCTTTAAGATCTATGACCTGATATTTTTTTCTTAATCGATCAAAAAAATAATGAGTTTTAAATAAAAAATATTCTGCCATGATAACAAACTCTAGGGCCGGTTGAATTCTTTCGGAAGTCGCCAAAACTTGCGATCTTGCCTTTACACAGCTGGAACACGGTAAATTAAGATAATCAAATGTAGGGTTATGAAGCTAACGAAAGAAAGACAGGTTTACCATTTGACAAAAACAATTTAACTGGAGGCAAGTCCGGTGAAAAGACCTAACCGACAAAACTTTTCTTTATTAAAGACGAAACTGATTTGATTACTTTGATTTTTGGCTTTTCGATTTCGTTGACAAATGGTAAAATGGAAGTTCCTATTTTTTAAAAACAACTTCAAAACGTTATTTCTGGAGAAAATAAAATTAAATCACCAGTTCTTTGCACAATTTTATTATTTTACACTGAGTTCTTTCAAGGCCAATTTCAAATCTCCAGATACCAGACACTTTGATTACAGAGTGCCCACGGTAACTAAGATCCTGCGTAAGGATATATATTTATGAATGTAAATTAAAGTGTTTGGAGTGACTTTATAAAGGAAATAGTTTATTGGAAGAAAAGTTATTTTTTCTCTCTTAGCAAGAAATGCTTATATCTCTTGTTTGACGTTTCGTTCTGAGAGAAAACCAGGTCTCTGTGCGATACAGAATGGGTTCGACCTTGATTGGTATGTAAACTGTTCGATCGAATTCTGTGAGCTCTCTCCCCCCCCCCCCCC
>KZ806949.1:833905-855309 GCA_000696205.2 Oncopeltus fasciatus
AAAAGAAATCATATGTTTTTTTTAATTTGTTTTACTAATTTTTAAATCTTTATATATTACATTCTGCTTATATATATCATATAATTTGATTGCTCAATATAGTAAACATTTAAACAAAGAAAAAAAAACTAAAAAAATAGTAAAAAAAAATCAATTAAGTCACATAGCAGAGGAATAGAAGAGGCCCATTGACCCCACTTTCAAAACATATATGTAATAATATTACCAACTTAATTGATCTTTTATTTTAAATTTTCTTTTTATTTAACCAACTCTATTTGCATGAAGAGCTTCTTTGATAACAAATTGTAATAAACGAATAAATAAAATTTTATGAGAAAGGGTAAATATGATGAGAATTGTTTAAAATAAGAAAAAAACAATGAATGCTAAGCAACAAAAACTGTTTTCAGTTATACTGGAGTTTGCCCCATGTTATTATATATTAATGTATATAATTTTTTTATGACAAAAAAGATTTTGAGCTCTTTCAGTTACAATTTATACCACTTCAAAATAAAATACGTAAAAAAAGAAAATTAAACAAACACACATTTCCCTTGAAATATGTAAATTTTAGGGTGATAGGCTGGAAAAGCATCAACACCCTTAAACATTCTTTTTTCGTTTTAAGATATTTTCTATTGCCAAAAACATGCAAAATCCACTACCTTAAGGCTAAAACAATTTCGTTATTTCTTGAATAAGAATATTCTTAAATTTAGAAATTTTTTTCTGCAAAGGGTGTTTCAACTTTTACAGTTAATAATATGAATAATTCAGAAAGACTTTATTTTGTATTTAATCACCTTAATGAATGAAGAATCTGCTTATTATTCCATAATAATTAATTCTCACACAACTTATAATGTAATTAAATATGCAGCTTTCGATAATATTATTCAATCCGAAATCTATAAAAAAAAAACTAAGGCAAATTATTGAAAGGATTTAGACTAATTGATAATTTACTTGAGAATAGGGATATAATTAATATTACCATGAGAACAGGGAGATAGATTTTAACAGCATTATTTTTCTTTCATTATTTCACAAGAATTAATTCCCTTACAACTTTAATAATTTAATTAAATATGCAGTTTTCGATAATATTATTCAATCCGAAATCTATAAAAAAAAACTAAGGGAAATTATTGAAATAATTTATGCTAAATATTAATTTGTTTGAGAACAGGGCTTTAATTAATAATACCATGGGAACAGAGAGATTTTAACTGCATTGTTATCAAGCCCATTACGTATTCCTTTGATCAAATACATTGCGTGAATTACGCACCTAGCAGAAAACATACAATTAATAATTAACAACATAGAATTATTAATCATTCAGCTATGCCATATCGTCCAGAGCTCATAATTTCCTAAGGTCAATAAAGATTTTAGCTCTTTCAGGAGCAACTTATACCACTCCCTCAAAAATCTCACTCCAAAAATCTAGTCGTAACCTAAAATTCAAATTTAATTCTCTAATAGTTTTCGGTTTAAGTTGTAAGTGCCTTGAAATGTAAAACTACAAATTGTGGGGGCTTGCGATTAGCAAAATTTTCGGGGATCTCTCGCCCTTCGTAAATGAGGAGTGAAGAGTCTCTCTTCTTTACTATTTGTGAATTTTTTCTTGATTACTATACATCGTAGCGACGAGTGTTTCATTTTCCNAACTTATATATATATATATATATTTATATATATATATATATATATGTGTGTGTGTTTGTGTATCTGTTTGCTTCCTGATATCCCTATTTTTTATACTAAAAAATCAAATTTGGTGTTTAGATTCCTTTATTTTGATTTTCTTTTACGCTCTTTGGATGAGTTACGTATTAGCTTAATCATCAACTGGTAAGAGGGGCTTAGGAAAATGTCAAAATCTTCATGTCTTTTAAACTAGAGAAAACAGCTATTATAAAATTCAGCATTTGAGTTTCATTGTAGAAAACATTTTCCTCAGAGGAAACCTATTTATATTTAAATTAGATTATTTTTACATAGAGTGAAGTCTTCTCCTCAATTTTCATAAACTTCAATTTTATTCATTTTAAATAATATATTTGGTAGTTACGTGGATATGAAGTTCATCTATAATGAAGGCAAATATTCAACTTTTTCCAATACACTGAAAACATTTTTCATTGGTAGAATAATATAATCATCAAATTACTAAAATAACAGATATTGATTTAATTAGTACATACCTTGTCGAAAAATTGGTACGTGTAATAAGCTTACATTTTAAGAGAGAGATATATCGATATTCTCAAATAAGTTTACGAAAAATCGTAAAAACCGAACTGTAAGTAATGTAATACCACTTTTCACGCAAGTTTGTTATTTTCTATCATTGAGCTGCTAAAAAATATGCGCTTTAGTTTATTTTTAATTAAAAAATTTAATCTTTTTTTAAAAAAAAGTTTGGGCGTCCCTCAAAAAAATTATGCTACATCAATTAACTTGCATTAATCCATTTAGGTTCGTGGCTTTTCTATATATTCTTAAAAAAATACAATATTAATGAGTAAGAATAAACTAATTTTGCTTATACAGTTTGATATTATTAAAATATAATTTTAATAGTTTCTACAATGTTAATGAAAACTTACGTCATCTGATATTCTTGAGTTTCTCAAATCAAGAAGAAATCTTTTACAACTAATGACCTGGGATTCCCCCAAGGACTTGTTGAATTATTCTTCATTGTATTATGTACACACTGATGTATTATATATAACCTCTCGAGCACATAAAACAATTTTCTGGAAAAAAATAACCTGAGAAACTGTTAATTTTTATGATCCATTGTTATAATACGACAAGAATAACAATGATACTAACCAAATTGTCAGCCAATAGTTTCTTTACTACTTCAATAAAAGCACAAACTTCTATCGCAAATATTTTTGGTTTGATAAATTCTCAGTACAAAATAAATATTTGTGAGTCCAGCTTTTACCAAAAATTACCACAAAATTAATAGAAGAACTTTTCCTGAGAATGGCTCTTAAGTAGCCGAAAGTCCTGGGTCATTCACAAAAGATATATCTTGTGGGAGATATAATGAAGTTTTTTTCTCTTCTATAAATAAATATATTTCTATTCGCCAATGCATATTTTTTGGAGGAAATCACAACATTTTTTTTAGGGATGCTTTATGATGAAGCCAATATCTAAAATGTTCGTTCACACTCATCGCATAATAATTTAAGTAAGAAATAATTTTGTTCTGTTAATTTTCTGTACTAGCAATTGACAAGTCAGGTAATTCTCAACATCTATTCATCCGATTTAGCTCAATAAAGAAATCTTCTTTTCTTTTTTCATTGAAAAATTGCATACCGAATTGCATTAGGAAGTATATCTGATATTTTCATTTAAACCATAAAATATAAAAATTATTTTCTGGTAAACCCCTACTCTTAATTGTTATATTTCACTGCTCAATTTCTTGGATAATTGTTTTATTAATATTTAGTAAATTTGAGTTGAGCTTCAAAGCATCATACCACTTATTACGCTCCGTACATCAAAAATATGATTTGACTCAATAACGATTTTAGCTTTATTTTTATTTATTTAAAANACACACACACACACACACACACACACACACACACACACACACACACACACACACACACACACACACACACACACACACACACACACACACACACACACACACACACACACACACACACACACACACACACACACACACACACACACACACACACACACACACACACACACACACACACACACACACACACACACACACACACACACACACACACACACACACACACACACACACACACACACACACACACACACACACACACACACACACACACACACACACACACACACACACACACACACACACACACACACACACACACACACACACACACACACACACACACACACACACACACACACACACACACACACACACACACACACACACACACACACACACACACACACACACACACACACACACACACACACACACACACACACACACATATATATATGTATGTATATGCCAATTAGTCTTTAATTTTTGGTATGTAATATATTAAATTTCTTATCAGAACTAATTCAATACGGGGTTCCCTATTAAGGAACACCGACCCCGATAATGGAGATATTAGCGATTTTCAATTTTAATCTTATCATAACCCCATAAACCTCTGTTTCTCGCCCTCTTTCACTTTCAGCTATTAATGTACACATCTATCAGTTTTGAAAATGAAAATCTAAAAACGAAGTATATCAGAGTTGTACAAATTATTTTGAACCTGATAAACCACTTTCGATTTTTAATACTTCTATATATGATTATTTTAGAGTTAAAGAAATTAAAAAAAAAACAAGTGTCATACTATGTTAATGTCTTTTGGGGAAGTGTTATTCCAATTGATGTTTTCGATGAACCTGCTGAGATACAATCAGCTGGCTAGCTACGATCATTCAGCAGCCACTTGGAGGGGATATATCTCTGACAAGTTTGCGATAGAACATGTGCCGCTATCGTTCCCACGTCCGCAGTCCAGTCTCGAGTGACTCGCTGCCTGTTACTGTCCAATGGTGGTCCGATGAGTGATGACCGCGGCGCCCTGGATACCTGCAGTATACAGACAATATCTCGATCAGAAATACCTTGCAGGGATGCACCCAAACTCCAGTACAACACGAAGGTAAGGAGACAACCTGACCTCCATACAGAGAATTCCCTACTGAATTTCAGAAATCCAGCACGGAAATAAGCACGGAGCTTAGCGAGTCACCATAAAATTAAGCTTCAAGTTTTAAATTAATTAATATTTTTTTCCTCTCGCTTTAACTCCTTTTAAGCATGGATTATCAAGTAGGAAATGTCGTTTGCAGATCGGGACCCTGATATGAAGGGAGTCATTTATTTCTTAGCCAAAGTCTGACCAGTTCGACCCTCGGGAGCCGGCGTTTTAAGTAAAGGCGAATCCTTTACGACTTCCTCTCTTCTTCTTTATCTTTAAAATCTTATATGCTAAATAACGTCGATGGAATATGTTGTTTATGGCCATAACATGAGTAATTTTCACTGTAAAAAATAATTAAATATAATTGGGTGGATATCGTAAAATAATAAAAAAAATAAAATTGATACTAAAATAAATTGCTGAATTTTTATTATAGTTATTATTTATTTTTTCGCGGGGAGATTTTTATTTATTTATATTGATTTCATTTTCCCTTAATGTGAGTGAAATTTCTAGGTTCATGTTCTAGACATCCTATTTTTCTTTTGATTTCCGGAAATCTGAATTTCACTGACAGCTTTTCTAAAAAAAAGTACACGTTTTTGTAAAATCTAAGGCATGCAATCAAACAAACCTCAAAAATCTTACCTTGTTAAGATAAGATCTTACCTTGAACTGTTAGATTTCACTTGGTCAACCTGAAAATTGGAAAGTTGCAATTTCTGTTGGCACTGTGCAAGACCTATCTAAAAAAGTTTTGGATGTAGTTCACTTACTGTTACCTTCGCAGGTGCGTAGTGTAGGTGAAGTATGACAACCATTCCATAATCAGTTTTTGTAACTCTGCTATTTCGCTCTGGATTTTACCAATGTAAGTTATATATCTCACAAAAATTTCGTCTGGACTTTGTAGTTATCGAATTTCTCATATTCTCTAACGGCTTAACATCGTAACTAATGAACGCACTTTTGATAAATGGTTTATTGTTGAAAACCTAGTGTTTGAAGTATCTTGTAAAATCACAAATATTTAAGACCTCATTTATAATTTAAGTAATAAAAAAAAAAAGAAATATTATCTTCAGATACAGATTGGTATATTACGAATAATCAATCTCAGAAATTACTGATTAGATAAGAAAATACCAATATCAGTAACTCTCTTTGAAAAATTAAATCTAATGTTAATGTTATCTTCTAGTCGATTCTTTGCTTTGCGAAGAGTTTTTTAGCAGATTTTCCTCAATAGACTTATAGTTATCATACCTTCTATTATCCGTCTTCATTGTAATGACTTCTAATTATTGACATTGGTATTATCATGAAGTTCTAATTTAATTGCTTCGCCACTCACCTCTCACTTCACCTCATACTTAAAAAAAACTATAATATTATCTGCCAAAACTGTATGTAATCTTGCTCTAGCTTCCAAAATTTTCAAAGTAAGGAGACACCTAATTAGTCAATTAATTTTACAATTGCAAACAACTACTTTTTAGCTTAAAATTAAGCAATGGTGAAGTACGTGTCTTGGGTTTTAAGGAAGACAAATTTAAACCAAATATTTTCATTACTATTATTAGTATTTAAAAAATTAAATAATCTTATTAAAATGAAATTATTTTTTATTTATATTCTATATCATTTTTTAGGAAACTTTTTGTAATATATTTGGTCATATTCTTTTATTTATGCTGTATTTTGTATTAATGTATTTTCTTACTTCTGTTCTACTAAAAACTTCATAAAATAATGCGGCAATTAAAATAGCCAAAAGAATTAATCAGCAGCGTAGATAATGTTCGTATGCAAAATGTCCAATTATGTAATCTCCAACCCTGTTCTTTCAATTTTCTTCATTAATGAACTCAGCTTGTCTTTCTGAAATTAAAAACGGCTATGAAGAATATTGGGAAATGTGCTCAATTTACCCAATATTAAATTTATTCCTACACGAACTATTTCTTTATTTATCTTTTGCGCCTGAAAATCTAATAAATTCGTTTATTTTTACAAACTTCTGTATGAGTTTTGCAAAATCGTGACTCCTCAAAAGCTGTAGAAATGTTTCTCGCTCAAAAACATCAATAACTTTAACATTTTTGATAAGTCTTATCAATAATATTCACAGAGTAGCCTTTCGACTTTGGCATGCTAAGTGTTATTCTCTAGCTATGAGTGCTCTCATTTGCTGAATACTTCAGTTAAAAAGTTATGCGGAAATGAATGGGATGATAAAGTTATAAGCAAATGATTTTCATCATCATCATCATAGTTCAATCCCCTTCTACCTCTTATCAGTGTGAGGGTCAGTTGTATAGAGCCCTCTCCAGGACGCTCTGTCATCTGCGAACGTCTTCCCATGTGAGCCTGGGTCGTCCCTGGCTTCTTGTACCCTGCACCTTTGCTTTCCTACGTTCTAGGGGCAATCCTTCCACGTCCGTTCTTAGGAGGTGTCAAAACTATCAGTGCCTCTTTGATTATCCTTGAGAGGTTTGAGTTCAAGGTTGGATCTAATCGTTTTGTATAACCCCTTTTGTTTAAAATATTAGTTTTCTTGAAACTCGTATTATTTCTCACGCCTGCATTTGACTTCTATGTGTAGGTATTGAGTGCCCATGATTTTGAGAAGTAAGCATATACATACACTTGTAGTATGTAATTAAACTAAAGATGTCTGTAAGTAAACAAGAGGTCTATAAGTAAACTAAAGATATTTCTTTAGTTTAATAACAGACCTCCTGAAGGTTGAAAAATCCTCTATTCAGAACCCATGCAAGCGCCCTGCTGTCCCAGTGCGATCTGCTAATTCGGCATATATATATATATATATCCATTTTCATATATTATTGCCTCCAGATATCTAAATTCATTGTATTACTCCGGTAATGTGTTGTCAAGTATTTCAAACCCATTCAGAGTTAAAGGATTCTTTCTTTTACGAATGATCTTGGTTTTACTCGGGCTAATTTCCATGTCATTGGCCTATAACTATTTTCGGAGCATTTTTATGTTGATTTATGACCCTCTGTCATCGTTTTATAACACAATCAGATCATCTGCAAGGCTAATAACTTAAAGTATACTCTCCCCAGATGGATTTGACCAAAGAAGCAAATGATTGCAATGGTTAATATAGTAATAATAAGTGATATAAGTGATTCATAAGTTATTATCGATACCCCAGCTAAATATAATTTTTATTGGTTAATTTGGTTAAAAATGGTCTTTTCTCCTCTTACGATTGTCATTTATAATTTTTCATAGTAATCAAATCAGAAAATGTTTTTATACTAATGAAAATGAAATAAATGGATACAAGTATTAAAAAAAAAAAATATTTAGAGGTAAATTTGTTGAACAACAAGTTTTATGACGAGAGGGTTATAAGGAATTCGGTCTTGATAGTTAAAGAATTAAAAACTAATTTGTAACCGAAAAAGTTTTTATTTTAACCAACGTTTTGACCCTTGATCATGGCTGAATATGAAAAAGAAACACACAAAATTAATATAGAAACATGTCTATATGTTTTAATCTAACAAATAATAAATAAATGAAAATGTAAAACTGTGTGTAATGTGTAAACATATTATTTATATACTTAAATATTTTCATTATCCAGCTTTCATGCATTTTATATAGTCGATTACATAGAGTTTTACATTTTCATTTATTTATTATTTGTTAGATTAAAACATATAGACATATTTCTATATTATTTTTGTGTGTTTCTTTTTCCACTTAGGATCATGAAGAGGGGTTCAATCTACAGGTTGGGACCCCATTCTAAAAACCCATGGGTCAAGACTTGCCATTCTATTTATAAATACATTTTGATCACTATTAATTTATGGGGATATGAACCCGGAGTTGACGCTATCGGATCCCGAACCCCGAATCCCCTGAGCTACCATATATTTATATGTTTATTTTAGAAACACAAACATATAGCACATGTTAGCTGGAAGCATTTAAAAGGACATTTCAGTCTTGAGTAAACTAAGCGAGAAGCCATATTTATTATGGAGATAGTCTGAGACTCGATCAATCACATTGGAAGTATACGTAGTGCTGTTCCGCCTTGTAAAGGGAAGATATTTCTTTATTTATGTGTGTCTGTCTGCCTGCCTGGGAGAATTTTATGCAGTCGAACCAGTTTGTGGCTCACAAAAAACTCCCGAGATCTTTGGATTTGAACAGGGCTTTTCCACCCGTTTGCCTTTAGTTGAAGGCCGGAGGTTTTGGCTTCCGTAATGACTCTCCCCGGGGAATTTCTTCTTGAAGTAGTCTTATTTACAATATGTTGATTGGTCACACAGAGCTTATTCAGCATTGTGCAAAAATGGTTATTTAATGGGCCGATAATACAACTACAAAGTAATTACTTACGGGAGGGAAGATGACCACACTACAGAGGTATAAGTATTCTAATGTATCTAATTCAAAAGGATTCTTCACAAAAATGTATTTCTATCTCTCTCTTCTTTCTATAGATTAAAGTCTGACTATGTGCTGGTTCCTCAGCATTGTAGTAGTAGTAGCAGCTACCAATGTGTCTTCCGAAAATTTCGGCCGCAAAATTAAAATGCACAGTTTTGTTTAACTCTTATATTTACAAATTTATATTAATATTTCTTTCACTAATAAATAAATTTTTGTTGNTGCAATTTATAAATTTTAAGTAACGCGTAGGGAATTAAGAAAATATGATTCTTCTCTGATTTGAATGTAATCTTTTAATAAATGGAATATACAGCATAAATTACAGTAGATAGAATTTACTTAAATTATATTCTTTGAAATGCATGCTGCTTGCATTTTTGTTTGAAAAAATAATAGCAAAAAGCATGTTATCATGTTAGTTATTGGCAAAGAAACTGAAATTTACCTATTATTATTAATGTTAATCACAGTTTTTATGTTAAAATTATACATGAGATTATTCATTATGATTAATAAAGGATTAAAGGAAAAAATAATAGAGATTATATTGTAGATAATTTGTTTGTATTTGATTGACAAGAACATTGACAGAACCCAAACAAATTCTCTGCGCCACTGATATCTAATCAATGCTCAACTCGTCGTTAGAGTGACAATCTCTTTGAAAGGCGGTAAAATCCCAATAGTTGAAGAGAATGCCGGTAGAGTGTGGCTAACTTGACTTGTACTCTGCCGGTAAAATCGGAGGACATTCAGAGCTCTATGGTCGTTCTCCAGGACACTCTAAACCCTTCCTCAAAGGACCTTTACATCCCACACAACATCTTTTCCACTTTTCCCGAACCTGCAGGTTCTATCCCAATCTCCACTTTATCCATTTTACTTTTTCCAGTCATTTACACTCTCTCAAATTCATCTTCTCTCCCTATGGGAATTCATTGAGTAGTCAGCAATCTTTATTTATATTTCCTCTTGAACAAAATGTTAGTGCAAAAATTCGTACATGTAAGACTATTAGAAATTATTCAGAAATACTAAAATTGCGCCACCACAATTTGTTTTCATTGATAAACTCCTGATAGTCAGGAAGTACCCTTCGATCTTGAAAAACACTCTAATTACCAAATTTCTTGTAAATATTATAAATTTGATAATTTCAAAATTATCGTCTGAGTTTCTATATCAAGTCATCTGTTTCAAAGCTCGATCGGTATGTTGGTAAAAACATATGCAATGGGAAGTTACTAATTTTATTTTATTTTTTAAAATAATGATTTTAGTTGTGGTATTTAATCTCACATTATTTTATACAAGAAATACAAGGGAATAGAATAATAAAAAAAATCTTACTACCTCAGTAAGAAATATGCCTTTCTTGTATAAAATTAACGTGGGATTAAATACCACAACTAAAAACATTATTTAAAAAAATAAATATCGGAAAAAAAAATATAATAAATAGCTGAAAGAAATTATCTAGCTAGCCTCGGTGGTGTAATGGTTAGCATATCTGCCCGCGAAGCAGGACACCCGGATTGTGTGCTGACTGAGGTACTAAGATTTTTTTATTCTTTTCCCTTGCATTTCTTGTATCCAATTTTTTTTTATTCTCCAGGCTCTAATTGTCTACCGCGAGCAGGGTTTCTTGGACGACACATTTGTTTACGTGAAATAATCGAGCAGTGACTAATCACTGTGATTGTTCTCAACCCTAGAGGAAGGTTTCCTGGACAGCACGAATTATTCGAATACTAGGAATTACTGAACATGACTCTGACATCCTGCTCATGAGAAAAGGTTTCTCCAGCAAGATTTTATAGCAATTAAAAAAAAAAACCATTGAATCCTGTAGGCCAATATTATTTGTTCACAGGAAGCTTGCTTGTATTTTAATTTCATACCGCTTGGGGTAATATTCTTTACTACATACAATTGTATTATACTATTTACATCTTTTAAATACTTTAAAAAATATAATCTATATTGAAAAATAGTTTCAAGAAATTAATTCAGCGTCACATTTGTTTAAGCTTTGTGATATTAATAATAAAATGTAAATTTAAAATAATTCATTACTCACTTGCATTGATGCCTCCTAGGGAATGTAGCTATTGAGATTTCTCACGACAGATTTTTGAAAAAATTTCAATTTAATTTAAAAGCTTAATAGCGAATTTCATTCAGAATGTCGGGCAAGGTCGTATATCATGCACCTTCCTTCGCTCAGTGCCGAGGACAAAGATTTCTTCAAAAGTCTTCTTTTTTTTTTTACCTGTGTCCTTTCGCATGGCTTGTGACGTCATCCTAATTAGCCTTATCGTATGAAATGTAGTTGTATATTATTTGCATAAAATATATCAAATATATATTTTCATTTCAAATATATGATATATTCAATTTTCTATATTTTTTGCAAAATGTAGCTTTTCAAATAATTTAATTTATTATATGTTTCCCACCTTCCATCGTCAATGAGGCCCACAAGTTCCTGAAGACAACTGCATTTGATCCGCAGGAGTATATTTAAGTTTTGGTGTACCAACATCAAGGATTGAAGAAATGTACTGTTTTGAAATAAAATTGAGTTGTGTAAATAATAATCAAACCCCTAACTTGCTTCTAACTTACATTTGATTTAAAAAATCTAAATAATACAAATAAAACCTAAACTAAAAATTTAATTTAAAACTTACGAATCAAATTCAATATTATTCATTTATTAGCCTCTAATTTTCCAACTATTATAGAATCGTGATATGGTAATAAATACCTCATTAGATGCAAATATCCTGATAGAAATCATTATTGCTTAAGTTATAAAACAATTTAATTGATATTAAATTGTCATTTATGCATGACGAGTTCCGTTTTCTAAATTAACTACAGATAACTGATGCAATAGACTTAATATTGAATTTATAAAAGAAAATTTACAGAGAATATGTTCCTCAATAAAACGTTGTAATTTAATTTTATGTGTCTCATGAATAATGGCCGTCAAGGTGTTTATTTACGCCCCCTTTGTACTCCCTCCACAACTTTCATTTAAATTTAAATAACATATCTCTTACTAATAAAAAAAGTTTGTAAAGTTTCATTGCACTAAATCAAACATTACGGCCGCTCCAATGGCAATACATAGTGTGCTCATTTGAAAGCCTCATGCGAAATTCCATCAAAATATGTGAGAAAACTAGTTGGAATTGCGGGTTGATTAAGGACCCGAGATGGTTTTAACGGAATCAGCAATTCTAAAATGAAACCACTTAAAACCACCTCTAAATTACTTTTGCACATATTTGCATGATTTCGTCCATTAATTCCTCATTAACATTTAGCTATTCAATTATCAAACAATATGAAGAAGGGAAAACTAATTAGGATCTTCATTATTGGCTATTATAATGTAACTATAATGTTAGTGATAAGTCTATACAGTGTTTGCTAATAAAAATGTATAAAGCTGTTTATTAAATAAGTAAAACGACTTAAATAATCGTGTATTTTCCTGGAGAATAATTAATAAATGGTAAGATCTAGAATTGCGGGACTAAAATTCTTTTTAAAAAAATTAAAATTTAGCTAAAAAATTATGAAATTTGATGTTATCTATATTAATCTATGTACTTTAATAATAATTAAAAAACCGTTTTTCCATTTAATAAGTAATGAAATTCACTAGAATAACGGCTCACCAGCATAACTTAAACTTTGTTTTTGTATTACGGTTATACTAAAAGTCCGACTAAACCATTCAAATTTGAAATCAATGGAGATATCGCGTACAGTGTACAGCCTGAGGGGTTGGAAGTGAGAGCATTCAAAGGTAGTGTACCTGTGACTACTTTGGAATCCTTCTTAACTGGCAGATCCAGCCTTACTTTCAGTTACATTTACATCTCAAGGTGACAGCGTGTTTGTCAGAGAGTGACTGTAATGATAATGATAATCTAAATCGCTATCAATCTGAGACAGTTTAGTGATATTTGAAGGTATTAGAGTAAAGGGAGAAGGGATCTTCCCATCTAAAAACTTGGAAAAGCGCATAGAACTCCAGTTTGGGTTATTGAAGAGAGCTAGCTGGAGACTATGTGACGTCAGATGACAGACTTCCGAGGAAGCCAGATGATGATTTGAACTAATTTCCTTCTAGGAGTAGGTAGCTCGAAGTGTTGGGGAAGCAACAAAATGGATCATTCGGAGATCCTTTATAGAGACATTCCACCTTGGAGACTTTCATTAGGCAAACCTCAGGGAATATGTGTGGAGCTTCTAAAATCTGATGGAACAATATGAAGAGGCCATTTCAACGGTTAGCTATAGCTTTGGCATTGAGCTCTCTCTCAGACCGCCGATACATCCTTGTAGACATCGATTACTTTACAAAATGGCTGAAAGCGTAAGCCCTTAAAAATCAAGAAGCAGACAAAATGTGTGTTTGCCAGTTCGGTGTTCCTTCGGCAACCTTTCCAGAAACTTGGAGTCTCCTGTTTTCTCCGACATATGTGAGGTCCTGGATTTTGGCATTAGAAGTTCTGAGGAATGTCCTTATGAAGTTGTAAATTGAACGGATGGCGTTACGCCAACAATTAACGACCGATAAGACCAAGGTAGGCCATTTTATCGATCATCTCCTTGCAAAGAAGACCATGAACCAAAGAGTTAAGAATCTTGCCCGCAAAGAAAAGGGCTTCGATAAGTCTACGTCGAGTGACCATCATCCCATCAATATGTATCAGCCAATGACGAAGCGCTTGCCATTGTCTGACCTAAGATATCAGGTTGTCCAGAATTGAACGGTCTTCGGAAGGTAGTTCAGATGACTCTTCATCGATAACTTTCTTTGCTTTCCGGAAGTGAAATGATAAGGAATAGATGAATTGTTTTTAAAAACGTGATTATCTTTATTACTCTATAGTCAATATATTAAATGAAATATCAGCCAGTACACTGTCAGTAGTGCGTAAACTTAGCTACTTTTCCAACTTTCATTAAATATGGATTACATTTCATTTAACATTTTATCTCGTTATATGAAATGAAAAAAAAAAATTCGGGTAAAATTCATAGTTTCAAAGATTGTTTCTAGATTATTTAGGAGGGGACAAGATGGTGCATGAACCGCCTAATTATATTCTCACGTATAATCCTTTAAAAGCGTTTTAAGTTTAAGAAATTATAAAGTGAAAATTATCTACTTCCAATAATAACCGTTATATTAAATTTTTCTTTTATGATTATAGAAGGAAAAAGAAGGCCCGTACTCTGAAGATTTGGTTTCGAAGGTATAGAAGAATTGATTTATAAATATTAATTTTATTTGTGGTTTTTAATCCCACGTAAATTTAAATCAATTAATGCATAATAAAATAAAAAATCTAACTGTCCCAGGCAGGGCTCGAACCTGTATCTCCTGCTAACCGGGCAAGCGCGTTATCCTATTACGCTACCGGGAGAGCCCGATAACTTATTAAATTCCCAGCACTAAGAATTTATTCTTCCTCTGAACCATACATCCACCTCGTCTGATTTTATCTGACAACAAATACATCTAATAACAAGCTAAAAGACCAAATGCAAAAATTTAGTTTTTTTATTGAAACAATTTCGGAAGCAGAAGTGCGTATGGAAAAATATATTAGCATCTGAATATTTAATTGAAAGAGCAATATATTTAGCTTTTCTCTTGTAGTATAAGTGAAATATTTAAAGAATAATCAAAATTCGTTTCAAAGTACGAATTTAAATAGCTTGATTACCACACGGAAAATATGCTGAAAAATAAAATAGTTCCTTAGATTTGATAGTGTAGAAAACAACAATGGTATTCTCTAATGGTTCAATAGTGACGTAGCTAAGCTGTTTGGCTCCTTAGTGGAATCCCATTGCTTTTAGGTTTGTGTTATTTGTGAAGAGTGAGAGACTAATGTGCTGGCTGTCTCGGCCCTTGGGCTCGGCTCGGAGAAAGTCATGGGGGAAGGCGAATGGAGAGTGCACTTTCTAACTTATTAGTTAGCGCTTTACCTTATCCGTAAGAGTGCCATCTCTAAATGAGGAAGAAGTCCCACGAGGAAAAGTTAGAGGAGCCGACTTATATTTCTGTACAGTTTTCTACGTGGACGAGAGCTCCCGGAATGTTAAAAATGAAGGAAATGGGGTATTTGAGCCTTGCATTAAGCGGCATGATACTCTCAACCTATTGTATTCTGGCGAGTCTGCGACGATTCACCGAAATTTCTCTCCTAGACGCTAAAAACCATTAAATGTTACTCTTGATAATGGCCCCATTTTCACACAGCAAAAGTTTGTCATGAAAGTATTTTCATAGAATTTCATATAAATACAGTTATACTTGCATAATAAAAACATTCTTTGTATTAGGCTCTACATGTATGCCCACAAATGATCTTCATTATTGGCTATTATAANTATTTTTATAGAATTTCATATAATTACAGTTATACTTGCATAATAAAAACATTCCTTGTATTAGGCTCTACACGTATGCCCACAAATTCTCATAATTTTTCTTCTACATATAATTTTTAATATACCTCTTTGATATACTTTTTCATATAATATTTTATATATCCCTTTTTCGATATGCTTTTGAAATACTCTCTCCTTTTTTATAAATTCCTCTTTTATTTTATATCCTCCTTTTTGATGCACTCTTTATTTTATATCCTATTTTATATATACTTTTGATATATCCTCCTTCTTATTTATACCCTTTATCCTTTTTGAGTCATTTATGCAACCACCTTTTTTTCCTCGAGGAACCAACTTCTTCTTTTTTTGGGGGGAGGTGGAGTATGTTATTACTTCAATCGTTTTAAATTTATAATAGCTAAAAAAAAAGAGTAAACAACCATGTTGATAAAGTGGATATAATGTACTTATTGTGTATTTAATAAAAAATTAAAATTTTCTATTGTTTTTAAAAAAATGTGAATTTGGAAATTAAGAAAAAAAATTTTCTTTTCATTTTAGCCTTTGAGAATGATTTTATGTTCTAAACTTGTTTGAAATTGTTTTTTTTCTTGTAAGTTTATCTCTGGACTTTATTTCTAAGTTTATCATGACTTAAAGTTGATTACTTGTCATGTGTCACTGGTGAAGGACTTCCAGCCACAAATCATCGTAGCTCCCCAGGAAGATTGACATCTGTGAACGAGGACCTCCCCCCGGGGCGATGAGACCGGAGCGTGAAGCCCCAAGGACATTCCCTCTGTCATCAATCAGCTGGACTGTGAACGAAGGCTGCAAAGTGGTGATTCGGGCGTTTGCGCCGAGGCAGGAATGTTCGCGTGTCCCCGCCATGTTCCGTGTTTACCTAGCGAATTCCGGGAGAAATATAGCTATTGGGCTTCTTCTCATGAGAGGTTGTTTTTTTTTTTTTTAAATTGTTGAGATATTTTCCCCGACCCTACGTAATAGATACCAAAAATTATATTCACTAAAATGTATGTATATGTATCAACGTGAGTATGTGTAGGGCATTTGTGTATCAACGCTGTACAGACTCAGTTTGAACAGTTGAACCCTTGAATTGTGAATCATGAACTATTTATTTTACAGCCCCAAAGGCACAATTAGTTGTTTTCCTACTGAAAATTGGCGTATCTCTTCTAAATATTCACTGAAAGACCAATTTCGTCATAGAACGAAATCTTACGAATAAAAGTGAAGGATAACCCTTATATCAGAGAGGATCTCAATTTGAAACTTATATGTTTAACCTTTGAGGCCGCTTTCATAGAGTTAAGAAATAAAATACCATCATTATCAATTAAATATCATTATTGTCTTAGAATCTTCTAATTGAAAAAAAAAAAAAATAATAACCATAGATATTAGAGTAGAAGATTCTCTTACTGACAATGCTAAACATTTTTTTCTTGTTTTAAACGGAAAAGTTAGGAAATTATGTATAATCGAGAGAAAAAAAAAAATCAAACTACGGTAGTACATTTCTTAATATTTCTTATAAAAAAAAATTAATTTTAATTTCTTATGACCCTTCATCACGACTTTAATATTCCTTTTGTCAAAGACCATATCTCCACCCGCTTCAAACTCTNGTGTTGAGGGTTTACGGATGTGGACCAAGGGAACACGTGCTAAGCTTCCATTTGGTGTACCTATGATTTGGCCCGAGCCCAAAGATCATTCAAGTGATTGTTACTTTTGTATAGTGAAAACATTGGGATATAACAAGAAAAACAAATGTAAAATAGAGTATCCTAGTTTATCGTCAGCTATACGCCCAGTACCGCATTCAATCGAAGACCCCGTGCCAGTTTTCAATGAATTTCCCTCTTTGGAAGAAAGGGAATACGAATATGGTGCAGATGAAAGCGATTCCTTTGAGGGAAGCAAGGTATCAAGGTAGATGGGACGTACATAAGATGACTGACTATTGTTGGAGCAATAAGCGCGAATGTACAAAAACTAAATACTCCAGAAAAAGCTACAAACGCAAATTTTTATCTTAAGTTTAAGTACTGTTCATTAATTAAACAATTTTATATGTATGAACTCGATTTTACTTACATTGAACGTTTTGTCAACTGTATATTTGGTACGTTTTTACTATATGGGCTTTAAAATGCATGATTTTTATAATTTCTGAGGATATCCTGCAGTTTGTAAAGTTTATGTGATAGACAAAATCTGAGGTTATTCTCAGATTCAGACGCCAAGAATTAGTGAAAAAACAGCGTCAGATCTAACTCAACAAAAAACGTGTTCCCCAATGTTATTAGTAGATTTTTTATTTATTGTGGTTCGCCAGGTTGTGGTTGCGCCATAAAATAACATTGTACAAAAATATGTATTTTTTAATTATCTGCCGACAATTCGGCTTACATTGTAAGCCATCTTCAGGGCTATCATGATGGAGAGAGGGGACCCACCTATGCCATCTGGATCATATGTGTTCATTACCGAACATGAGTCATGAACATATTGGACCTTGACCCCAACAAAAAAAAAGATCTACTAGTATTCTTTTTTAGCTTCGCTGTCAACTGCCTTCTCTATCTAAAGTAAAACATCAGGGGGATAAGTATTCCTTATTCATTACGATGCAGCTTCAATCTGTAGGAGTCCTTTAACTAAGTAAAGCTACCTAAGAGCTCCATCAATAGTGGATTTATTATTTTTGCTCGCACAAGAAAAAAGTCTGTCACACAAGCGTAGCGTAATCTAAGCAGATTTCCCTCATTTGACGATGGATATTAATGGGAGTAAATGAAGAAAATTAATTAATTAAAATGTCCTAGAAAAAAAATTTGTGTAAACTGCAAGTTTGCTCTAAACTGGGCGGGAAGTTGAAGTGGGACAAGCCCGAACCCATCTCACCCACGAAATAAAAAATTTCATTCGTAAATTTCTTCCTTATTATGTTTTTTCTTGATATGTTTTAGAACACTAACTTCATAAAAATACACTTTACACCTTTTATTATCTATAAACTATTTCATAATAAAGCCACGTAAATTTTAACAATTTTTAGTGCAAGGGAACAGAACACTAAAAATTGTTATAATTTACGTGGGATTATATACCACAAAAAAAATTACAAAATTAAAAATTTAAAGGTAAATAACGAGAGTCATTTAAACAAGCTTAGTCAGCTCCTCCGAGCATAAGACGATATATTCGTCGGCCTTGGAGGTTAGACTCTCGACAGCTCCTCCGAGCATAAGACGATATATTCGTCGGCCTTGGAGGTTAGACTCTCGACACTAGTGCGGGGAATTTAATAACTTATCAGACTTGTCCCGGTAGCATAAGTGGAAAATGCACTAGTCCTGGCTGGGTCAGATAGATTTTTTATTCTGTTCCCTGGCACTAAAAATTGTTAATTTGTTACATTCTGTTATTTAACATCTTGTAATTTGATGGCGGATACAATAAATAAATCCATGAATAGTAAGGAAGATATTCCGATTATAAATTTTGGAGACTCTCCAATCCGGAAATGAATAATTTTAAGGGCTTGTGATAAAAAGCCATAATAACGAATTTAGTTTATTTTTTTTTTAAACTATTAATCTGTTACTAAAAACTGGAATTTTCCATTTTAAATATCTTTCTTAATGCACGTTTTGTACAAAAATGTTAAAGAATATCAACTTTTATCATTATTATTTTATATTTCAATGAGGTAATTACATGTTACAATAATTTTTAAACTATTCAGTGTAAAATTTGAAAGATTAACTAAATAGCTTAAAAATACAAATGGGGTGCTGAGGCGATTTGTTAAGGTCTCGCAATCCTGGGTGTGTGAGATCGAATCCNGGGGGGGGGGAGATAATGTCTCCGTCTCTTAGTCAGCAAGAAGGATGGTTTCAAATTCGAAATTCATGGATATTCACTTATAAATTGAACAAGGACCTGATTGTTCAAGGTATATCGCTTTGAGAAGAGGAATCACCCAAAGTGAGAAATTAAGACTACTTTTCATCTTTGAAGTTTGAGCAAGTCAACAACAGGCAACTTTTTATGAATGGCATTATCTTTGAAACGGTGGTTCTGTGAGATACGTGGGAAAATTTTCAACGATTGTCTTTTGTTACCATCTTGAATTCCTTAATTTCTTGTGGGAAAAGTGCTAATCACTCTACCACCTAATCCCTCTGAGAATACTAATGATAAACATAACTTATTTATTGCTTCTTTTTATGAATATTGAATCCTTGAATAATAAATTAAAAACAGTCTTTATGGTCTTATTTACAACTCTATAAAGACTAATAGCAATATAAAATAAATCACAATAAATCATCTTTAAAAAAAAAAGAAATATCCCATTCGTCATAGATTGGCGGCCAAATTGCCGATGCTAATTGTAGCCAAGGGGCAATGGGGAAGGCCAAGGGATCCGTTCGGGTCTAGTAATCTTGGCTCTGCGTGTTATAATTCCGCCCTGGGAAATAGAAGCTTGTCCTGAGCCATGGAGATTAGAATAGGATGGCAAACTGTAGATACTCCCCCTCCCCCTTTGACTTTAACTTGTTGAAAGAGAGGTTATAAAAAAAATAATTGTAATTGTAAAAGAATCTATTTTTATTGAAAATGAAATAAAAACGGAAATGGACTTACACTTATTTTTAAACTAAAACTTATAAAACTATAATTATTATGGTGATTTAATAATAATAAAAAACAAAAAAATGTAATTTAAATTTTGTTAGAATACATGGAACTAAAGCGGTCAAAAACTATTTATTTAACATTAGTGCACAATGTTTAACTTTTGTTATCAGTATTGCTATTGTTTCTTTTTAAAAAATTTAAATATCGGAAACTGTGAACGAAGTGCTTCAATGATAAATTCCTTCATGTCCAAGGACCAAGTCCTGGCTTAGCTGACTATGCAAGGCGAGAAATACAACATAATAGGCCATTGAAGGAACGCATACCAACTTCCTTTCCGGCTTATCAGCTGTATCAGGATAACACATTGTGCTCTCGATACATCGATTACAGCGTTGGAAGTGACTCGAAGACTTTCTATCAGTCACTACATTACTCAGATAAACTTAACGCATTTTACTTTCATTAAGCCACCTTATGACAAAGATAATGAGAGTACCACGATCAGTCAGAAAAATAGTTTTTGACATTTTTACTTGATAATCTTGTTCTTATGTACCCCAAAATAAAATAAAAAATTCTTAAAAAAAAGTTTTCTTTTTAAAAAAAAACTGGTGTGGCTTGTGCTAGTACAAATTGAAATATATTTTGAGTTTTTCGAAGGTTTTTTTTTTTTGTTTTTTTTTTGTTTTTGGATAGTGATAACGGCAACTCAGTAGAAAGAGTGCCTTGAGAGTGGGATGGGGACATTGACTCTGGACTTCAGGGCCGAAGGTCCCAGCTTTACCACTAAAAGAGTCCATATTTTTCCTTCCTCCTGTATTTTTTTTTTTTGGTGACCTTGTGGTGTCTGATGTGCTTCTGGTTACACCAAGCCCACACGATTTCTGCCGTATGCTACAATTGTTCCCAGCCCATTTGTATACAGTTCTTCATCAAATAAGGAAAATATCATACACCCAGAACGGTTTGGTGACACCTTGGCATTTTTTTGTTGACAATGATAAAATAAGACTACAAATGAGAAGCTATGAAATAACAGTACTATTATAAGCATTTGTGAACAATGTTTAACATATATAT
>KZ806950.1:0-11934 GCA_000696205.2 Oncopeltus fasciatus
AAAAAAATACCACACATACACTGATAAAGCAAAGTAATACCACCTTTACAATAACAAATAATCATTTCAATTATGAACATTTGATTTTGTTTTTAATGTAAAGATAAAATTGATGACATTCAGGTAAAAAAAAAAACGGGGTAAAATATCAAGGCTAGAGAGTGGGTGAGTTGTATCTAGGGGTGAGAGGGGTAAAGTTGGGGTGTTGCCTTGGATACCCCCTCGATGTCTGGCCACCCCGCCACTCTCTCCACGTCACCACCCCGCCAGCTTCACTTTTCTTTGCCGATGGGGAATCACTGGGGGAAACCCCCTCACACCATGCTATTTCCTCCTTTGGAAACACCACCTGTTCAACCCCCAATTGGAAATCTTCCTTTTCAATATTCATTTCCTTTTATAATAAAAAATATTGTCATTTTGAAAAAATATATATATATATATCCGCAATGGAAAATATGTGCCATAGCTGAATATTTCAGTAATGACGAGAATTATGCTCTTGTAAAATTTAATTGATTTAACTTTTTTTTTTAAATAGTGAAGAGTGGCAAAGGTAGACTATAAAATACACCACATTTTACACAATTAATGAGAGAGAATAGAACAAAAAAAATCTATTCTAAGATGGGTTCGGTCAAGGTATATCCAAAAAACACAAATTTAAAAATGTATTTTTTAAATTTGTGTTTTTTGGATCTACCTTGACCGAACCCCAACTAAAATCATCTTAGAATAATATCTACTGTCAACAAACTCTCCTTTTGAAAAAAAATCTATCTGTCCCAGCCGGGACTCGAACCTGGATCTCCGGCTTGCCGGGCCGGAATGCCTCCATAACTCTACCGGGACGAGCTAGATAACCTATTAAATTCCCACCACACCAGCGAGAGCCTAATCTAAGAGAAAGACGGATACATCGTCTTAAGCTCGAAGGAGCTGACTTTGTCAAGCTATTTGTCGATTCTCGTCATTTACTTTTTTAATTTCATAAGTAAATTTTCATTTTACGGCCTAGAAGCAGCGATTATTTGTTTACTTGATGAAATATAGTATATTGCTTTTAAATGTAAAATGAAAGACTTAATTTTGTATTAAGACAAATTCGACAGCATGAGTGGGAATTTACCTGTGAAAAAAATTGATCTTATTTGATTGGTGGGAATTGGAAGATTCTCAAGTCAATTTATAATAATCCTGACATTTATGCTTTTTTCTTTCTATATTAGTATATTTTTTCTATGTAATTCTCAACAAGTCAAGTTTTTTTTTTTTTTTTTTTTTTACCTGAATGTCATCAATTTTATCTTTACATTAAAAACAAAATCAAATGTTCATAATTGAAATGATTATTTGTTATTGTAAAGGTGGTATTACTTTGCTTTATCAGTGTATGTGTGGTATTTTTTTTTAAATATATTTTCAGGCGTTACCTACTTCTAACTATTTGTTGCTGTTCTGTTTTAAGCTCATCTTCAGGTTTAACTTTGCTCTCCTGTCATATAAAATATCACCTAAGGACTTATCCATATTTTAACTTGCTTTAAAGTTTTATATTCTTCTTTACTTTACTTTTTTTTTTTGTATATACATATTTGTACAATCTCCGAGCCTGTCCATGGCGGGAGTCGAACTCACAGCATCAGGCTTGGGAGTCCCAGGCTACGAATTCCCTCGGTTAAGCCAGTGATCCTTTTTTTTTTTTGTTTTGCATTTTTAATATTCTGAATTTTTAACTGCGAAAATCTTTGATCGCAAATAATAACAAAACTGTTATCTATATAACCAAGCTGTGGATTACTATTGTTGATAGCTAACTTTATCAACCAGTGGTAGTTTATTAATATCTAGCACAACTAAATAGCCTCTAGGAACGGTACATCTCTGATATCCGGATAACTCAAGTTTGGGTTTTTGAAAGATACGTCTGAAAAACAATTCCCTGTTACTGTCAAACTAAATTAGGATTGAAGTGATTTGTAATGCAGCGACGTGGTACAAAAATTATGTAGATAGTGTGAGTTCTTCGGAGCAACTTCCATGTCCAACTTATCATGAAGTACCTTTATCTTTCCTTCTTCCTTTCATGAGTTCCGTGTTCTATCCATTAGACACTGTTCCTATCAAATTTACGTTGGTGGAGCCATGGATGTTTAGAATTGGATGGCCCCTCCACCCATGACCCTAAGTAGTTGAATGTGAGGCTAACACTTGATCTTAAACCTTGATCCATCTCGTACTCACTATAAATGTCATCGAATCGTAGGTAATATCAAGGGCGGACAAGCTGGAACTCCACGTTTATGAGTGAAGGATCTATTGATCAATTTTTGAATATGTTTGTCAAGCAAAAGGGAACAATATAAGACGTACGTGTACAAATGATGGACAGTTAGGTCCCAGTAAGGATGTGTTTCTCTGACGTAATAAGGAAGGATAGAGCTCAAAATCATCCCCAAGATTTCAAAATAAACAAGACCAATAGCGTCAGAGAAAAGAAATTTGTTACTGAAAAGGAACAGAACTGACCGTCCACATAAATTGGTTCATGAAGCGACTACTCAGAGTAAGGTTTTTATTTAGTCTCTCACACTTTTTTAAAGGTATTTAAGGTTCCCTAACACTTGTTTTAGTTCCGGCTTATCCGAAGGGATCCATTTGGACCAAACAAGCTTGCGTTGTGGGTATGAATCCCTAATCATGTTGAATCATCCCTAATCGACATTCAAAATATTATAAGTGTAAATGCTAAAGGCAAGATTTGTGAAAGACAGGATTCGCCAGTAGTACGGTGATTCAATGTTAATATGAGAGCTGTGAAATCGCAAAAATCTAGACTGCTAAGAATGGAAAAAAAGGATAACAATTACATACTTTTAAACAAAATTCAAAAGTCAGGGCGTAATAACCGCACTATTTATCGCCCAAGAACCTGATCCTGTCCTATCCTTCGCCAATAGGGTGTGACGATTTTGTGATTACAGACTGTAGAGAACAGTAACTTCAAATTAATCTCAATGTCATTAAGCCAATGTCTGTAATGAATTTAGGAGAGCCTTAAACTGAATCTAACTATAAGGGAGTATTTTTTAGAAAACTCATTGTGGTGAAATTAAAAATTGAATTAATTTAGTTCGGTTTTAACTAAATTGTTCAATGGATTACCTGAAATTACGAGTTATTATCCAAAAATATAAGGAGAAATGAGTGGAACACGATATGGATGAAAATTTTGAATTTAGTTCATTTCGGAATTTAAGATATAAATATATAAACTTTTAATTTAGTTCTTTATGTATTCATTAAAATGAAAAAATAAACAATACATATTTTTGACAGAGTATAAGATTAGCATTTCAGGTCATTTGTAACTCTCAACCCCTAATTAGTAAATCATTTATAGAAAATGAATCATATATGTTCCATTTTATTCAGGGAAAAAGGAGTTTTATTCTTTTATCAAAACCAAAAACTTTATTTTCTTGAAAAATCTACAGACTGGTTGCCACAAACAATGTTACTAGCGCTATCTGTTGGAGTTAAGTATGTTCAGCATTTATCTCTTGAGTCCAATAGATGTCAGCTTAGACTATATAACCATACAAAAACCTCCTTAGCACTTAATTCAAAATGATATTTAAAGAAACTATTTACTTTGCTATTATTTGTTGTTTAGTAATTCATTACTCAAACGGTATCCAAAGATATCAAAATAAAAGGTTTTTTCGTACTTCTTTGAATGGTTTGTAGACAGCTTATAATATTCTTTGATTTGACATATGTTGTGTATTCTTTCATTTGTAATGTTTATTTGCATAAAGTTTCCTTTAGTATTTGGAATATTTATTTGATGTCACTTTTAATAGTTAGAAGAAATGTTATTTTTTTAAGGTCTGTCTAGCCTTTTATTTTTAAAGATGCACTACTATCTCAGACTGTAACATTTTCAGATGTCTATGATGATTATGAGGCTCAGGAGTCCAGCCGCTTATCTGAGAGACAATTGGACCTGGGGCCTGAGTAAGTGGTTTTACTAGACCAGAAGGCTGGCATTTTTCTTGTAAAGAATTACAATATCGTTTTTGAAATAATAATTTCAGGTTTATTATGAGTTGAATCATCCAAGGTGAATGTAAAGCTTGAATAAGCCTGGCACCTGTCTTGAGTGTTCTATTTTAATTAATAATATTGAAGCTCATATTTAAGAATTTGTTTTTCGGTGAGCTATACCTGTTTTTATTTAGGTCTTATTATATGATAAATGGTTGATATAGCATCTATTGTTCATTGAATAAATTAATGTAATATTAATTGAAAATAACATTCATAATCTTTCTTTACAGTTATTTCTTAGAGTAGCTTTCTGTTAACCTACAATTATACCATTCTTGGTTTATATTTCCATGGTCTTAATTATTTTGACAAGCCCCAGAAATAACAATATGGGTTGTTTTATATTTTAAGTCTGTTTTTTTTTTTTTTTTAATTTACATTATTAAGACAATGTCAAATATTAGCCTCGTAGAAATATTTAAAATATAGTTGAACCAGAGATTTCTGAGTACAGAGTAATCTCACTTAAGGTGATCTACTTATCCTCAGATATATATCCTCTTGTCAGCATTTTTTGTCTTATTTTTTAGGGAATGTCTGGAAGATCTCCCTGCGATTTTAGCTAAGACAAAATATGTAACATAATAAAAAGTATGCTAAGATGATTTTAGTTGGGGTTCGGTCAAGGTAGATCCAAAAAAATACAAATTTAAAAAAATAGTTTTTTTTTTTTAATAAAGGATTGGCAGATAATCCTTTATTAAAAAATACATTTTTTTTAAATTTGTGTTTTTTTTTTTGGATCTACCTTGACCGAACCCCAACTAAAATCATCTTAGAATAATATTTACGGTCAACAAACTCTCCTTTTGAATAAAAAGTATGGTAACTTCCATAAAAATCCAGCAGCTATTTTAGTAGAATAACTCTACTCTTGAGTAATAGAATCCCCCGATAAATCTAAAATAAAAATCATTATTGCAGCATGCAATTGAATGGGTCATTTTTAAAATAAATAGAAATGACCAAATTTGTAATGAAATTTAAAGAAAAGTACTCAAGCAATAGACAATAACAAATACTCTCTCAGAAGTAGTATAGCCAGGTCACTTGATAAGAAAATCTAATGAAACCTGGGCAAAACTTTCTATTGAGCAAGTGACATTAGGTATGAATAGGGGAGGAGCCTCTAAGAAGTATAGCTATCATTGAAAAAAAAAAAAAAAAAAAAAAAATTACTTCATAAGAAAGTTCATTATATCTACCTATTTAAGTATGCCAAAGAAAAAAAATTTTTTTTAGAACTATTAAGTTTTAATTATTCCTTATTTTATTTTGTTGAAGAACTGTTAATTTTTATCTAATGGTGTCATAATTAAAATCATTTTGATAATTAACAACCACAAGTATTACTTAAGCTCAATGATCATGATGTGTATATTAAATCAAAAGAGTACCAGATAATCCATGTTTTAGGTTAATCTGAAAAATCAAAAATTTACCTGTGAGTTATATGACGTTAAAAATTCTAATATAAATATTCAATAACTTTGAATTAAATATTAATTTCATTTTGATATTTCAATAATCCTATTTATATTAACTTGTTCTTCTAACATTAAAATCAGTTTTATAATTTATGGTTTCATATCAGAGGCTCCTCAATTTACTCCTGTCAATATCTCTTTTCCTGGCTTATTGGCTGATATTGCCTCTATCCTAGATATTCACATCTTTGGGAATTTTAACTTCTGTAATTTCCCACTTTAAGTCTTCTGCAAAGATTTCAACACAAACTTATAATTCTTGCTTCAGCATACTCTTTCTTTTCCTCATTAACTTATAATTTAGAATATTTAGAGCATTAGTAGTATATTCTTTTAAGCTGCTCGGCTTTAAATTTCAGTAACCCAGAAAGTTGGACTGGTAAATGGTTTCCTGAAGAAACAACCAAATCTCCTACTGCTGCTATCTTAACTGAGATGTAATTTTTCTCTCTTTTACTTCATGTGCCTGTCAGCTTCACTAACACATATATTTTAATTATTCTTTAGTATCAATAAATACTTTTTTGTTTCATTATTACTAACTTCCTTCATTTGCTTATTTTTTTTTTTTTTTTTGCTTATGTTGTAATCTGATTGTTTTATATATTTCATCTCAAATTTCAAAATATAATAACATTCTTAATTTCAGGCTCAACATGTACAAATTGCTGTTAAGATTCAATTACTGAGAAAAGATTATAGAGAGGGAGATGAATATTCTCAATATATTCTTCTATAAAAGACAAAATATTTACTGTTGAGAGATCCAATATCAAAAAGAATAAGAAGGAAACATATCGATTGACCTGTGGTTTATTGAGAAATAAAAGCCTCCCGAGCTCCATGGTTGTTTAGAATAGACTACCTGTAGATAACCCGTCCCTCTGATTAAAATTTAGGAATTACATAGGGAAGTCATTAGGTTTAGATGAACTATGTATGTTAACTTACTCTCACTTATACTGTAACTCTATATTTTACAGTCTAGAAAGACTTCTTTGTTTCAAAGAATTATTTGTTTTTCTTAATGCTTTCAAGTGCAAGAAGAAATGCTGAGTTTCTTTCAATAAGAGTAGGGAGGAATTCCTGAAGTGTCAAGTGTGATTAAAATAAGTTTTTTTTTTTTTATAATGGGCATATTTTGTTTAATATATCAATCAAACACATTAATTAATTGATAAAAGAAAATATTTGGTTATGAATGGGGAAATTGAATATTTAGGAGTGGAGGTTTATCCTATCTGCTTACTAAATTTTAATTTAATGGTATAACAATCATAATTATCTGTTTTTTCACAGCCAAAATGGTCATGTATCATTGAAATAGAAAGCTTCAAAAGAGTTCATTAATGAGTAAAATAGGCCAGATGAGAGTGGGGGTTTATCTAGAACTAACATTATGACTAAAACATGGGGTATAGCAGCAAAAATATTAAAATTACCAGAATATGTTGTATGTATATTATGTAAATGAACATGATACTTTCAAACAATATATAAATTTATTTAACTTTTATTTACCTAGATCGAACACTCAGGAATGGGGTAATACCCTTAATTGCAACAGAAAGCATGGCCGTATGAAATGGTTTAAACTAAACTAAATTTACCATGGAGCATTTAAATAATAATTACTGTAGGTTTTCTGTGTATCAGTAAAATCATATCATTAGGACTGGGGTTTAACAAGATATCCATCACTTGATTATATGATTACAAACATAATGAAAATTGGCCTTCAGTATTAAAATTTTTATTCAGAAATATATTCTAATAATTATCAGACCTCATCATTAGGAGCAGAGGTTAACGTGAAACCTGATCCTTCATTTAGAACATTTTTATAGGATCTTTGACCATAATTTCATTATAACACTATGTAACGTGGTCACTTAACTTTAAATTGATTATTTAAATGTCTGTTTAACAAAGTATATTATTTGGTTGAGCAGGAGTGAGAATTTATCTGCAACACAAAATTCAATTAGAAACATCCTCACAGTTTATCAGTTGAAATTGCTATAATTTTATGACCACCATTACATGATATTTAAAAATTGTTCATGAAATATTCAATGTTATTTTTTTATTCAGAAAATCACTACAAATGATTGGGATGTACATGTCATGCAAAAGTTAAATACCACTATTCAATATTGTGATGCTGAAGAATTCACTTGGTTTATGTTTTTCCTGCATGGTGGACTTTTAATTTTTCTGCTTTAATATGGAGCAACGTCTGATTTCTTCTGTATCTTGAAAACAAATTTTCTCTCTGTTCTATTTTATATTAAAATTTTCATATATTTTAATATATTAGTAAATGTTTAATTAATGTAAGCATGCATTATTATTTATGTACAATAATAATATTATATGAAACTATATTTTTATAATGATAAAATCTATATTCATTGTGCATTAAAAATTGTAATTCATTGAATTCTCAAACATTTGTGAACACCCAAACTTATAATTTTCTGGCAACCCCTTTTTATATATATGGGTGCAAAATCACCATTAAAGTTTAAAATATATTTTTGTCAAAAGTTTTAATTTTGAAAAATCCCCTGCTTCTGAACCATTTGTTTAGTCTCTAGAGATTATTTAATTGCTTGGAATATAATGTTTAGTGGCACGGAATAATTTTTTTCTTTAGTTGTCAAGCAAATACAAATAAATTTAGGAGTGTCAGAGTAGCTCTGGGGATTTATTCGGATCTTTCAATCCTGATGCTGCAAGAATAAAAGCTTGTCCTAAGTAATGGTGTTTAGAATGAGCTGGCAACCTGTAGAATGCCCCTTCCCTCCATAATCCTAAGTGGTTGAAAGTGAGGCTAACACTTAGAAAAATAAATAAATAAATTTTATGTAAAACAGAATGCTGAGAATTCATGTGAAGTACTTCTTTTTGTATGTGTATTATAAAAATTTTCATGCATGATAATTGGATTTTATTAAGAAGTCACTCTATTTGTTTTCAGACCTCCTGAAAGCTGGACTGGAAGGTGGTTTCCCTCTGCAACAGATAAGTCAGACAAGTTCACTGAAATTAATTCTTTACAAGATGTGCCACATGAAAATAATATGTGGAAAATGATAAACTCATCTTGTGATGACGGCAAAGTAATTTTTTTAAATGGTTCTGTAGTATATTATTTCTTATATTCGTTATTTTCTTATTAATACAGGTATTTAAGTGTTCAAATAAAATGGTTTTTGTTTTTATGAAAAAGGCTGAGTCAATCTTTAATTTCATATATTAATTAATAGTGCACCTTCCGTGATAAGAAGTAATGACAATAATTTCATTAATAAGAATCAAAGATCTTAAAAAATGACTGAACAAATTTTATGTTTATTGTGTAATGGCTTCCCGTACCTTGTCACATTAACAAAAGATTGACACCCTATGCAATCCTGGTTGGGCAGTAGACATATTACATGTCTTATTATTGACTTTTGAGTAAACTTTAACAAGTTTACAACTTTAACCTTTAACAAGGTTTTAACAATTTTGAATAACAATGAAATGTCCTGCTAGAAACCTTCAAACATCTGGGTTGATTGCATTTACAGGAAAAGAAGTTAAGCTCAATTGAATATTTCTTACCTGTTTATTAACATACCTGTTACTTTTTCAAAGCTCTGATAAGTATAAAGATAAACAGTCTTGTTTTTTCAGAATAAAATGAAAGTTCTCATGAAGCAATATACTTAATTTCTTGATTTTCTTATGTGGCACAATTTATAATATTTGAGAAAAAACAATACATTGCCAGGAATCTGAATAACTAGAAAAATATGTTCGAAATGGAAACAAAGGATCTTCATAGTCAGTAATATTTATTATGGCTTTAGTGTCAGGCCAGATAAATATATTTAAATAATTTAAAAGTTTGAGTAGAAACATGAACAGAAATTTTTCCCAATTAATTTTATTTTTATTCAAAAGTTGTAGAAAATTTGCCATTATTAACTAACAACAAAATAATTGAATAATAATTGTCTAGGGTGAATAATCCACTAGATTCAATTAAACTGTATACATATACACACACACACACACACATANAACAAAAGTTTTGTCATGTTTTCTTAATATATTTTGATTTATCATTAAATGGCAAAAAGCCAAAAAAATATATGACCATAGAAAATAAATATCTATTTCATAATTTTTAATTGTTTATTTTTTCTGAAGTGAAATAATATAGGTTTATACATGTATAATCATTAAAAAAAAATCGTGTTTATTTTTACAAACCATGTTTTTATGCAATTGTTTAATATATTTATTTTTTTAGACGAACCTCACTGTGGACTGGTCTGGTTCACCAATCAACTATACCTGCTTAGATCCTCATCATTACCTGATGCCAGATTATGATATCCCTAACATAATATATAAGAGTCTGATTCCAAAAGCATATTCGGTAAGAAATAATTTTGAAAATTGATTTAAAATGTTTTTTTTATATTTATCTCATCCACAATTAATACTTCGTAGTTAGAACAAATATTTTATTATAATCATTTAAACAAATCAATAATCAAATATTATCCTCGTAATTTTATTGTTAATTTGTAATGTATCTCTGTTATGAAAATGTACCTGATGCCCACTCTTCACTGGAGGACTGTCCAAATACCTTTATTGATGGACATAGAAAGAAAATTAAAATATCTCTAGATGACTAGAAAAGGGAAAGTCCTTTTACTGAATCTTTTCTGTTTCAGTTCCAATGGATTTTTTTACTACTACACCACCATTTACCTGTAATCATACAAGATTCTACCTTGGGCAACAAAAAATGACAATCACTAAAATTTGTATATCTTATGTGTATGTGTGTCTGTCAATGCTCTGCAGGTGCACAGTTCTCTGTTGTTGTTTTTTATAGCTTTTAAATACAAAATTAAATGAACAATTAGAAGTGGGATTTACCTGAACCAAAAATTATTAATTTTATGTCCAAGAAGCCGATATTTGTTTTTATTTTTAAATTAAATGTTTTTTATTGCCTTTAAATGTGAATTAAAGAGCCGACTTTGTTTAAGAGCAAAATCGGATCAGTGGGATTGAAGGATTACCTGAAATGTCAAGCATAAGTACTAAAAGTTGTTTTTTTATATAATGGGCATAATATTTAGTTTAGCATAATGAAACTCAACACATATTTGGAAGTAAATTTGTTGACTATCAAGTTTTATGGAAAGGATTATCAGGGATTGGTCTTGGTAGTTGAAGAATAAAAAACTAATTTGTAACTAAAAAAGTTTTTATTTTAGCCAATTTTTGGCCTGAATATGAGGCCTTCATCAGGACAAATAGAGTGATGGGGGAGAGCGAGAGTCTCTCACGAGTCGTGCTCAACAGAGTCTACATCATGACTGAAGACATGACACAAGTGTGGAGGATTGCTTGATATGAAAAGTTCAAATATAAATATGCATAGACTCCACTAGTGAGGATATCTAATTTACACAGCTGCTGTGTAATAGACTTTTTTTACTTTGTATGTTTGGGAGTAGGTAATCAAAATAAAATTGATTATTTCATTGTTATTATTCATTAACATAAATTATAAGTTTGTAGAAATCATGCTGTGTTTATTTTTATGTTTTAAAATAACTTCAGTTGTTGCTCTTTATTTAAAATTGCAACATGGTACTTTCTCTATTGTAGTCCCAAGATTTAAAAAGTAGTGAATTACTGTTTTAAGCAAATAATTTTTATTTGTTTTAAATGCACTATTTATATGTAACTCAAAATTACTGATTTTTATCAATTAGTTTATGTTTACGGTGAACTACTAATGTAAATTATAAATTAAGAAAACTTAATAAGATAAAGATTTCAAATAAGAAATTTTAATTAATTCTTTAATAGAAAAATAACTTATTGAAAACAATCTTCAGTAACCCATAATTCATCAATGAAAAAATTGGGATAATTGTTCGCATGAAATTAAGTATTTTTGCACTATTTGATCAAGTCAAGAGGGAGAATCATACAATTGACTTTGAAAAAAAATAGAAGTAGTAAGGTAGAAATGAAAAATAAAAATTCAGTAGAAACTGTAAACATTTCAGGACTAAAATTATATGTATTATAAAAAAAGATGCAGAATACAAAATAGTCAATTATTTTGGAATGTTATGTTTTTGGCAAAGAAAAGATTCAGGTGAAGGAGATAGCGCCATTATTAGTACTGGAGTTAATAGCTTACCTCACCTGCCTGATAAGAAGATTAGGGTTCATAAGTGTGATGTTTTATTAATAAAATTTTTTCTATTCATAGTTTAAATTTGTAATATAAATATAAATATTG
>KZ806950.1:47761-58076 GCA_000696205.2 Oncopeltus fasciatus
CTCTCTCTCTCTCTCTCTCTCTCTCTCTCTCTCTCTCTCTCTCTCTCTCTTTCTCTCTTTTCAATAGCACGCTGACTTGGAAAGATCAGGCAATGGCTGTAGCAAATAGAGTTCGGATCTCTCTGCATTCATTGATGAGATGAAAGTGTTTATTGTCAGAAGAGGTAAAGGCAAGGTTGGTTTCCTCCTTGATTCTCCCTTTAGTCTGGTATTGCGATTCGGTCTATATAGACATTAACAGCACGGAGGACATCCGGATCCAGAAGGCAGTGAATGCGGCCATTAGATTTATTCATGGTATGCAATGGGATGAACATATTACTCCGAAACGTTTGGGGCAGGGATGGCTCACAACAGAGGACTAGAGAAGGTTGAAACTATTATGCCTAGCAAAAAAAGTTTTAGACACCAGATTGCCGAGAGTCCTCTACGACAATTTCTCATGGTTAGTGGAGAATGCTCCAGTTACCTACCTGTAGAACGGACATATGTATTGCCACATGGGGTGAAAATTTTATTACTTTGAAATTTTTTTTTGTTTTGTTTGGAAATGGATTAGGATTAAAAAGTGTAAATTAAAGTAGCTTGAAATTGTCAGGAAGAAACTATGTATATCCTATGACAATAAAGAACTAATCTAATCTAATCTCTCTCACTCTCTCTTTCTCCCTCTCGCTGTCGTCCTAGGAGGTTCTTATATAGGTTATAGTGTGATTATGTTTTATTCACTTATCAGGTTACGATCATGCTCTACGCCCTCTATCTGTTTGTGGGGGTATACTGCGCTTTCTTCGTACCCTGTCTGGTCACCGCCACATTCATGAAGATCCTCTTAAGGATGCTGGAATCTGAGAAACTGGATGTTCGCGCATGCGTTTTCTTGCATCAACGGATTCTCAAGTAAGAGTATTCTTTCCTTACTGCTTGCCGTTCTCGGCTACTTTAGGCTAGACCCTCAATATTTAATGTTCATGTGTAGTTTTTTTTAATTCCATAGAAATTTCGTGTGATCCTTCTCATGATATATTTCCTTATTAGCCATACCTATAAGGTACAAAAATCAATAGATAATAAATTATTTACAAATTATAATACATTCATGTATACATATATTGTATTTATATTTACACATATATAAAGGTTCGCTTTTCAAACCATGTACATCTTAAAACCCCCAACCCCATCTCTGCTATTCATAGTCAATGGCTTTCTAATTTACCATAAATGGACCCCATAAAGACATTGCCATGGGTTTTAAAGAATCCTTAAAATAAAATTAGTTCAACAATGAATGTTCAGTAATATCCTCCAGTATTTGGACCAACAACTTTAAGCCATTTGCGTAAGTCCTACTAATTTCCACCATAAAACCATGAAATTCAAAAGTACTTCTGACTTTCAAGTACTACTTATATACATACATGTAGATACTTAGTACATATTACAATATAAATATATGATCTGTAGTGGTCTTTCCTCTCCATTTTCATAATAATGATTCATTCGATTGAACATTATACCTACATATACATATATTAATATATACATATACATTGATATTAGAGTATTGAGTGAAATCATACCTATACCTCTATAATTTTTGGACACTGCCATGGAATCATTCTTCAAGATTGGACACACCTTGTGTTTTTTCTTTCCTTAATCTTTACTATTATAGGGATATAAAGCTCAGTTCTTCTCTATCTTTGAATAATTGTGGAACTATTTTGAACCATCAATATTTACAACTAAAAAAACAAAATTCTAAAAGAAACCTCCATAACGGCTTTGTCCCCTTTGTTCAATACCATTCAAAAACTGAATTCAAAATTTGTATAAGTAATGTTAGTGATTCGTATCTTAAATTTTTTCTTTTGCTTCAAATTTCTCACCATAAAAAAACATATACATATATTTTTCTTATATAGCGACCTTTTTATTATTTTTAGATTGATACAAGACATCAACTCACTTTTTGCTGGACAAATGTTTTTGGATATGATTCTTTCTGCATTGTACATCAGTTTCAGAAGTTATCAGTTGATTCAGGTGATATAATGATTCTAATTATTATATAATTATTATAATCACAAAACATAACGTTTTTTATATGGAGTAAAAAATGATATATTATACTCAATAACTTTGTAATATAATCTGTTGTATATTCAGCTCATCCGCATTTAAATGTTATAGATGGTAAACAACAATGATCCCCGAGCCTTCAGCACTGTTTTCTTTCTCAGCATTTGCTTCGGAGGACCTTTGATAGTTTGTCTTTCAGGGCACATAGTATCTGATATGGTAAGTGAATTTATCTGCATAATTACAGCGGTTACAGTTGGTATCAAATGTTCGTAGGAGAATTGGTAATTCTTTGGCAGATTTATCGCAAGGGAATCAAGCTACTCACGTTGGTACCATAACCAAAATTTTGAAAGATTTCAACAGATCTCTTCGATCCTACTTAAGAAAAGCTAAAAATATGGTCCATTTGGTATGTATTTTTCTGTATGGTCTACTAGTCTGTAGCCTACGATTAAAGAAATGTCTCTTTGTGTTAAATTGAGGATTGAAGTTTTAAAATTACTATTTCTTCTAGATTCCTCCCTCCCCTTAAGAAATGTATTGAAAACAATATTTTTGCTCTCAAAGTTTTTGTAGAATTTATATAATTTGTTCGTCAAATATATGATTTTCAGATTCATTTAATTTCAATAGTATTATTTCATTGTCTGCACTTTTTATATTGTATAATATCGAAAAACAAATACTATAATACATTGTAAAATATCTAAGAAAATTATATGAAATCTATAGTATAATATAAAAGCCCTTCATTAATTATTTCATATTAAAACATAAATTAGATGACATAATTATCATCAATGAATACATATTAATTTGAGAGTAGTGTCATTGGTCACCTTCTTTCCTCATGTGATTGACATTGAATGTCATTTTTTAAAATTTCATTGTAATCAAATTACAAAATGATTTTTTTTTCTTATTTAACAGAATGTAATAAATAAATAAAAGTATAAAATACAGACGGTATTCACATTGATTATACATTCAGTACTCTATTAGAATACAAACCGAATTAATATCACTTGTTAATTAGGTCTGTCTTTAAGTTAAAGAATGAAATGGAAACATAATTTTTCTTCTGTTTTTCTGTTTATAGTGTGAGAAAGTTTATCGCAGTTCCTGCTTCGGCCCTTGGTATAATTTGTCAGCTGAAGAAAGAAAATCCCTCTATTTTCTTGTATGGAGAGCATCAAATCCACCGACCCTCCACTACCGTAACTTCATGAGATTTGACATGAGCCAGTACGGAACGGTAAGTACACAGCACAAAACATTTTAAAATGCATACATAATAATACATGTAATTATTAAATTCATCTTTCTCACTCTCTCCCTTCTGCCCCTCTCCAACACCCTCTTCTTTTCCCCCTCCCTCTCCCTTACGCCACTATAGACCAGGGACCTGATCATAACCCAATATTACATTATATTATATTTAAATTATCAATATTTTTTATTATGATATGACAGATATTCTAAACCTTGAATATTCCCAAGATTTAATTGTTGGGGCGACTGGAATGCTAATCTTGGAACCCTCAACGGCGAAGATGAAGAATTGTTGTACTCACTGGCAGCTGTATTTCAAACGACATAACAGTTAATAAAAAAGGTGAAATGTTGGTCAAATAAATGTGGGATTTATATCAAATACATGAATAATTGTATGTAACAGAAGAGCAATACCCCAGCCCTTCTCACATACATCGGGCATAATGGAAGCAGCATCTTGGATTATTTATGGATATCTTATTTATTTCTGGATTACGTCAATGATTTTCAAATTTGATACATTGTTAAGTTTTCTCACTATTTTCCTTGCCTGTTTTCAATCCATAACAAGCCAGAACTGAGAAACCCCTGGCAATTAAATATCTGTTACAAGATAGTGTGACTATTATTATTTTTAAAACCCTATTCTTATCAACATAACCTGATATATTAAACCGAGAAGATCTGGATGTATTTAATAATTATTTTTAACAAGAGATATTTACCTACATGGAAGAAGCTAATATCATTAATACCTCACATTTTAAACCAACAAAATCAAGTCAGCCACGCTATATAAAAAAAACTGTCTCGAAACAAGAAAATAACTTTTAAAAGCACTTAAAATAGCCTATAAAAACTCATTTATACCTATATCTATTGACTTACAAACAGACAAAATCGGAATATAGAACCCTGATTTGTAACAAAAGAGCGTTACTATGAAAAACCATAATTTGTAATACTGAGAGCCCTACTCAATTTTGGAATACAATCCGGTAATTCTCTTTCAGTCCAAGACAACATAATGCAATAATGATTTCTCAATGTGAACAATTTTAAAAACATAACTGCTTGCAAAAACTTTTACAGATAAGTCTCTGAGTAACTTATATATGCCAGATCTCGACTATGAAGTTACTATTGAAGAACTGTAAAAAACCAATAAACATAGCAAATTAAAGAAAAGCTGCCGATGTGGACTTAATCCCTAACGAACGGAAAGACACTCTATTCAACTTATTTACTGAAATCTGGTAGAAAGAAAACATCCCTCCAAGCTGAACATAAATTAGATTGAGCCTAATTCATAAGAAAGGATATGGCCCACATAATTAAATAGATTTTTTTTTAATAATCTGAAAATATTTAACAATATTCTATATAATAGACTTTTCAGAAATAGAAAAAATCTCATACTTAAGACTCATGCAGGTTTTCAAGAGGATAAGGGGTGCAGGGACAATGTCTTTATTCTCTCTTCCCTTATTATCATGGCTCTCGGACTAAAAAAACGTAAGATAATCGCCATTTTCGTGGATTTTAAGTGTGTCTTTGATTCTGCCGGTCAAGAGCAATTAAGGCAAAAATATTTGATTTGGGACTTAGAGAGGAAATCTTACAGTTACTCATGAGTCTCAATGAATCAGCTAGATTTTTTGTAGATGAAGAAGAAACAGAGTCAAAGGAAACCCATGTTACCGAAGAAGTATTACAGAGAGAAAATCTCAGCCCCCTTCTGTTCCTACTTTTTATCTCAGAATTCTATAGTCAGAATAGAAGAGGGAATTACTGTCCTGAACATGGCAGATATTGTACTGCTTCCTTGTGTTGATGACCCATTCCTGGTGGCTCGCGGATCGACACACGCACAAAACAAACAATGGATCCTTAGAACATATAGCCAAATCAAAAGCTAGTCTACAAGTCAACATAGATGAGACATTGGCATTGACGTTCCAGCGGGGAGGAAGAATTGCCTGCCATGAGAACCTGATGAACTACAGCCACCAAAATTTAAAAGGTGAAGAATTTCATTTATCTGGAAGTCCCTTTCTCCATCAGGTAGATCCATCCAGGAAACCAATCACTTCTTGGGAAAAAGTAATTTTCCCAACGCAACTGTCCTAAGAATACTAGTGAATTCCAATTTCGATCTGTGCGATTCCAAAACTAAATTGTTTAAATCCACCTCAGAGAACAAACAGCCTGCTATAATTATAGGAAATTTGGGGCCCTATAAACAAATCAATCATATATGTGATAGCCCTTCTCTCCAAGAAAAAAATAGATTACCTTCATAACTGAAGGGGAAGAGGTACCGGAGAAAAAAGCCATTGGCCTGTTGGCAATTGCCAGTGTGGACCACATATATAGGAATTATGAATTGTATTAAAGTCTGGACTTTTCTTACCTGAAACCTAATATATATAAAGCTAATGTATATACTATATATAATACTAATGTCTTAACCTAATATGTATATATATATACTATTTACTGAAATAAAAGAAATTCTTTGCATAATGTTTTTTTTTAAAACGGTTTTTAATTAAGGTTGTATCTAAAACTGTGGTTTTAAATGTTATTTTTCCCTTAAGGTGAATTATGTTTTTGTTTTTTAACCAACTCCTTCCTTACAAGTCTACACTTAAGAACAATAAAGTTTCATTTCATTTTGCTTTTTATAATTCTCGGTCGAAGATATTTAGAGATTTACTAAGAAAATAAATTATAGGCTCATCTTTTTCGATTAATTTTGCCCTTAATGATTCTGTCGCAATGCGAAACTGAGTTTCTTAAGCCATTAACAGAAGGGTATGTAAAATATTTAATAAAAAATAATAATAGATCATCGAAGAAAATAAACTCAAATAATATTAGAATAGTTAATGAGTGAGAAAAGTTGGTAAAAAAATATTAGTATTTTGCTCCTCATGAGGTCCTTTACAAATAAGCTACAATTTTAAATAATTAAATCGATGAATGCAAAACTCAAAGGCATTATAAAAATTGTTTCATATCTAATACTTCAAATAGAAATTTCAGTTAAAATGGAAATATTGTTATAAAATTTTTTTTTTTTTTTTTCAGATGGTTCAAGGAACTTATTCTTATATCACACTTTTGACTGGAAAATGAATAGGTAATTTAAAATATTTTTAAAATATTATATTATGTTGTAAATAAAAAGTAACAAGTAACTAATATTTTATATTTCACAGAAAATGAGGTCTTACAAAATTCGAGACATAATAAAGTGCAAGCTACTTTAGATATAAGGTAATAGAAGATCATTTCATATGAAGCTTCTTATAATTCATTAATGATCTGTTCCAGAGGTGCAACCAGTAGTACGGGAATTTCCTTCAGATTTGATACTGTAGTTCTGATAATGGACGAAACATTAAGTAGAAATTTGATTTATGTTTAATAAAATTTGTTCAAAATAATTTTTATGTTTTATTTCCTGACAAAATACGATCTGTGTCACTTTTTAAGTGTCTTTAAGAAAGTCTCACTTATACCCTCGCACTAGCAGCTTCCTGGGCTCTAAAAATCAAATCAAAGATGTAGAAAGCGCGGTCTGTTTTAAAATTTCACGTTTTTTTATTTTTCCTGGCCAGTATGTTTTTTTTTTTTTTCTTTTTCGAAAAACCAATCAGATATTATTGATTCCAACTGAATTCCTGACCAATTGCTATAAAATTTATCAATATTAAAAATCGTTTTTTTTTTATTATTTAGAAATCTGAAAGTTTTTCCATACAAAAAAACCATTCAAACCATTCATCATATCACAGATTTTAAAAACAAATTCTTAATATTCAAAAAGAGAGTTTGTTGACCGTAGATATTATTCTAAGATGATTTTAGTTGGGGTTCGGTCGATTCTCTATTATACTAATTTCAAATATTACTGTATTCTCATGACATTGTATTTCTACAGCCCTGAAGATGGCTTACAATGTAAGCCGAAACGTTGGCAGATAATCCTTCATTAAAAAAATACATTTTTTTAATTTGTGTTTTTTTGGATCTACCTCGACCGAACCCCAACTAAAATCATCTTAGGACAAATTCTTGATGAATAACACGAATATAAATAAATATATATTATATACTACAGCATATAAATACATTAAAAGTTTCTTATATACCAGCCAGACGTACCTCTGCATTACGCGAGCTCTAATCCAATCATGCCAGAAACTTCTCCTAGTCTCAAGGGTGAATTAATTTAAATTTTAAAAATTTCACGTTTTTTCAGACATTTTGATTTTTCCCGATCAGAATGTTTTTGTTTTGGAAAAACAAATCAAATATACATGATCTACAATTAATTCCCATTCGAATGAATTTTGAATATAAATATCGAAGGGTTCACTTTAAAAATAATAATTGTAGGAGTAATTAATTTTTTTCGACATTTTAATTTCGGAAAATCTGTCAATTATTAAAAATGATATGATCAATTGTTTATAAAAAAAAAAAAACTTTTTTAAAGACAGATTCAAACCCGTAATACATGAAATTTTTTTAAATAAATAATTTAATATCTTTCACAATAATTAACAGATTTTAACGAGTACTCTTTTGATGGATTGTAAAATACTTTTTGCAACTATTAATTTATCGGAACGTTTTTCCAAAGATTAGAAATATTTTTTTAAAGGTTTTCAAAGGTGTAATTTAAAAAAAAAACTTTATAAGAGCTTAATAGGTGTACAATTTCAATTTAAGTAATATAACTATTTGCGGAAACCTCTGCCACTTGGGGCGAATTAATTCACCCTTGAGACTAGAAGTTTCTGGTATGATTGGATTAGAGCTCGCGTAATGCTGGAATTTAAGAAACTTATAATGTATTTATATACTGTAGTATATAATATATATTTATTTATATTCGTCTTATTCTTCAAGAATTTGTTCCTGATGGGTGCTGTAAGAATTTTGACAACTGGAAAGACTGTACGCGAAGTTGTCTTAGCATTATCCTCTTTGATTAGAAGAAAATGAAAAATTTGAACCAAAGAAAAATTTAAAGTACTTCATGGGGTTCGAACTCCTACCTTATCCATCATATTCGTATTGTCCAGACCTCGCTTGATCGGATAACTATTTTTTTTTCGATCTTTGGCCCATTTTTTTCAAAGGAAAAAATTTGATAATTTTTCGGAAGTTGAAATTGCGGTCCAAGCGTTCTTGTACAGCTAACCCATAAAATGGTATAGCGTAGGATCGATCAACCGGCTAGCAGATGACTAATAGATAACAATGGACAGTACTTAGATTATTACTTGTACTTTATTTCAAAGATATAATAATTATCCAATAATATTGGATTGAAAAACGGTCATTCTAATACACCCTATTAAATTCTTAGGTTCTTTATTTTAGAAGTCAGAAACCCAATTAAGTTTATTTTTGATGATACTTATTAAAATAAGTTTTGCTTAATTTAATTAACTCCACATGCGAGTTACATATTATTTATATTAATGAAAAGCACTTTATTTAGTCTAGTGCAATAATAAAATCTGAATTAAATGGTTTGGATTTATTAGTACATGTGAGGGTAACTAAATTTTGTTTAGAAAATTTTCATTCAGGTGGAAAGTCTGTTCAAGCAAAAATACAGGCTCCCGGCAATCTGATACTTCCAACCTCTATGTACATAATGTTCTTTGGGCTAAAAAAAAAAACTTTTGTGGTACCCTCTAATATTCTTAGTTATGACAGTTTTATTCTCAATCCCAATATTTTATGGGGTATGGAACTAACTTAACAGTATGTTAATAGAATTTTCTTGTGAATCTTCGGAAATTTGTATTTAAATCGTATTTAGTTATTGCCATGAGTATTTATAATCACAAGTCCACTGTTAGACTTCTTTATAAAACAATACTAAGGCTTCACAGAGGCTTACCTGAAGATTTGAGACTTATAGGAACAGCTTATGTAAGGGATGAATTTAAAAGGCACAAGGTCTGTGATGAGCCTACTGCTTCGGTTTTCCTCACTCAATGGACTGTGAGTTCAGAAAATTAATTGTAGTAAAATATTAACTTTTGTCATTAATTCTACAAGTATGATCTCTGAAAGATTTTTATTTCCAGTATATATTTTTAATGTACTATATAAGTTAACTTAAAAGATTTATCTCTAAGTTTTTTTTATTGGAAAGATAAGTTTCCTTTCTGGCTAGGAACAACTTATGTTGCCTTTCTCTCTGGTTTGTTCTGATAGGAGAGTTTAGGGTTGCTTTTCCTCTATGTTTGGGTTCAAATCTAAAGCTCATCCTAAGAGAACTGTGCAAATTTAAAATTTTTTCAATATTTCAATAAAGAATTAGCATGGAGTAGTAAAATGGCAGTCTAACCTTCAGACCTCTAAGTATCGTTCAGGAGGGCCAAGGATGTCTCTCCCCCCCTCCCCCATTATCTTTATGAAACAAAAATTTATATTAGATGTTCACCTAGGCTTCGACGGTCGTCAGAAGTATTTACCGTTTCTTCTTCTGGGTTGGACCGTGTCAAATTGTTGTTATTTGCCGAGCTTTTGCACATCATCTGATGGTTTCTTCAGGGCTGAAAAGAGAATGAAAAAAATTTATATTCCTATATAGAATATAGACATACTATTATAAGCCATTTATAAATTTATGTTAGTGATAGAAAAGCTGGCTCTTGTAGAGTGTTCAGAGGGACAGGTATTGAACTTTGCGGTTATATTCTTAAATAAGTTCCTTATTTTTTATAAATATAGAACATAAATACTAACAAGTTACTCTTATATTTATTCATTTTTCATAGTACATAATATTAATAAAGTTATTGATGCTTATTTAATGAAATCCTAAGCCCTTTCTTGCTCATCCAATTTCAACAATAAATGGTGAGTGTGTATTTAATATATATATATATTTATTTATTTATATATTTATTTATTT
>KZ806950.1:58122-73979 GCA_000696205.2 Oncopeltus fasciatus
ACACACACACACACACACACACACACACACATATATATATATATATATATATATATAAATATCCCTTGAGTATGTTAGAACTGACCATGTTACATTTTTAGCTGCTTTTATTTAGGGTCAGTGCAAATCTTCAGAGATCAAACTAAGAAAAAAGTTATCTTTTCACTTTTCCCATCTTTTATTTTATTCTGTATTTATATTTTTAAAATTTGATATCTGTAATGAGAAATTAATTAATATATATTAATGAGAAATTTGATGAATTTTAGAGATACAAACTTAAAATTTAAATTAATTGAAGTTATTGAAATTGAATCACTTTATTCTGCATATTATTCTAAGGAATAATTGAAATTATCTATTTATTAGAGTTCTTTAGGGGATTGAAGGAGAGATATTTGCTAATTAAACATTTAAAAATTTTAATTTGGAGAGCAATCTTTAATTAAATCATTTAATATGTTATGCTTACTAACAGAAATTAATCATAACTATGAACATAAATTGTGAAAAAAAAATAAAAATTTTAATAAATGGGCAGGTTATAAAGAAGTTTAGTATTCTTTAAAAGCCCAAATTACAAAACTGCATTAAGATAATAAATATAATCTAAAAAAATTAAAGAATCTGTATTGAACCATAGAAAAATGGCAGATATTCATTTCATGAAAGCATTTTTATTTTCTTTAATTATTTTTTAGGAATATGCAGTCCTCCTGACAAAGCAATTAGGATTGAAAGGCCCTATAAGGGCTTCAAAACTTGGTAAGCACATAGATGAAAACTTACTTAACTCTATGCGGGAGGAACAAGTAGTGCAACTTTATGAACTAATGAAAGCAACATCTGAGAAAAGTATTTAATATATCTCATCCACAGTATATATATAAATAAATAATTGACAGGTTAATCAATATCTCAATTGAAATTGCATCCCCTTGACCATGATATTATGAGTTTCTTAGATATTTTCTCTCCCCCTAAATATTATCTATGAAAAAAAAAAAAAACTAGAGAGTGATGGCTGTTTAAAATTTCATTTATTTTTACAGAAGTAAGATAATAAAAAAAAATTCTATACTCTTAAGTTATGGTCAAACCAATTTTACTTTTTCAACTATCTAAGGTATAGAAGTATATGGTAATTATTTAAAACGTGATTTTCTCAAAATCTTTTAATATTTACTCCAACTCTACATCAGTGTGTTTCTTGAAAATGTTTGTCAGTCATAATTACATTACAATTTCTACTCCCTCCAGCCAGCTTCAAAATTACTAATTAGATTTAACTTTTGATTTTTAGATTTTGAATTTTACTTATTGCCTTTAAGATTTATTGAATCTGTTCTATAAAGAATATTGGACCCTTTCTCTTGAAGAATAAAGCTTACTTTCTATTTTGAGTTCATTTTCTTTTTCTTTTAACAAATATGATAGTTAACGATATTTCATTAACATCTGTAATAATTTCAAAATTTTAGAAAAGAAAAATAATTTTTAAAATGTCTTTCTATGTAGGAGTGTCATTTTGTCTAATATACTCGTATTTTGTTATACATAAATAGTTCTTCTAGACTTGACCATATCAAAAAGTATATTTTCCGAGCTTTCACACATGAAGTGATGGCTTCTTCAGGGCAGAAAGTAGAACCCATAATGAAAGTTTTTACTTTCAGCCCTAAAGAAGTCATCCATGCCCTGCAAGAGCTCGGCAATAATTAACTTTTTGACATGGTCAAACCTGGAAGAAGTATTTATGTATAGTTTCTGAGTAGAACATTCTTTGTTAGAGCTTTATACTTTTTCATGTTAAAGAGAAAACAATTTCCTTTAAAATTATATACAATAAATAGAGCCTGAGACAACACAAGCCAATATTTTTTCATTTATTATACTTGATTGATATCAAGTTATTTGACAAAGAATGTAGTTATACCATCCAAGAGCTATATACCAAAGTATATAATCTGAAGTTAAACAGGTTATATTATTTAGTTTATGCAACATAGGCTATGTTGTGTATTCTAATAATTCTAAAGAACTGGCTACCAGTGAATTCGTTTTTTCTAACCTTTTGAGCAATTATTCTTTGCAGTGAAACTAAATTAATTTATTCTCAAGATACAACTTATTATGAACATTGTAAATAAAAATAAATAGGAAAAATTGTAAATATTTTAATAATAAAGTGTATTTATTAATTTCATTGTGATTTTTTCATTAACATTTCCCAATCAAACCCTATTACATTTAATTTATGGTATTAATGATCATTTCATTAGAATACATTTATTTTGGATCATGAGGTTATATTCTCATTAGAACTGGTAGAGTTAATCAACTATGTTAGCTGAAACATTAGTATAAGAAATATGAATAATTGGACTGATAACTGGCAGGGATCACAGACTGTTGCCAAGCAAATTAATCATCAGTAGATTGCTCTTGAGGATTCCAAGAGGAGAAAGTATTTGGGTAAAGTCATTTTCCTTTTTAGACCATTAAAAATAATTATGAGTACTCCTGTATAGAAATAAAATTTGAGCTGTTCAAAGCTGAAAATCCATAGTTGTTTTTTTTATGTGGTAATAGACATGAACTGTTTGCGGGCGAGGAAAGGTATACCAAAGTACATTATAAGTGAATAAGTTCAGATGGAGAGTTTTTGACCCTAAAGATTATTATTAAATGTTTATTTGTTGGAGTTCGGTTAAGGTTGATTCAAAAAATACAATTTAAAAAAATTGTATTTTTTAATTATCAGCCGATGTTTCAGCTTACATTGTAAACCATCTTCAGGGCTATCATAAAGGCAAGAGGGGACATCGTGTCACCTGGATCATATGTTCATGACATTAAAAATACACATTTTTTATTGTAGTTATAAGATCAACCTTGACCGAACCCTAACAAAAAAATCTTTTATTAATAATCTAAAAAAAAACTACTAATTATGAGTGAATATTTATCTTCAATTTATAAGAATGGTAACCACATGGAGTTCTTTAAAATTATAGGAGCATCTGTATTCAAGAGCTTGTTGATCAACAAGATTTTGAAATGGATAATCTTAAAGAATGAGTAAGGACACCAAAGGAGCAAAGTGGTTTCACAGTCTAGTATAAATAAAAATTTTGAACCAGTTTTTGAAAAGAGGACATTATCAGAGGATTTATGACATAAAGTAGCCAAGATTGACTTTAAATTAAGAGCAGCCAGGTAAGAGAGGATCAGTGTATAGATATATCTCATCACTTGGAAGAGCAGCCATAGGCAAAGATGAATTGTGACAGAGGACAAGATTCATTAAGAAATGAAGTGATATTAAAAGTTTAAAAAAAATTAATTAACGTTTCTTTTATCTAGAAAAAACAATACTTAATACAGTATATAGCTGTTAAAGATTGCATATATTTTGTAATTAAATAAAGCATTTTTTTTAGTTTCAGAAGCTGATATAATCTAGGACATTTCTACTGCCCAATCAATATTTTTTATAAAAATAATCGATTTTGCTTTGTAAATATTGCAAGTGAGACCTTCCCTCACTGGCGATGAGTAGATGAGATGACCTAGTTTGAGGTCAATCTGAATTGAAAGACTACAGGTAAACTTAACTTGTTTACTATGACTATAACTTGAACTGTATATATAACAACATAACAATGCAAATTATGTCTGGTAGATCATTAAAATGCTGCTAGTATTTTGGGAATCAGTTAAACTCTCACACATTTTATTATAGTAATTAATTATATATAANGAGCAGTAGGAAAAATATATAATATTTTAATTATATTAATTTTAATACCACAATAGTTTTCTGAAAATATTACTAATTAATAATTTAGTTATGGAAGTATTATATTAATGAATAAAATTTGAGTACTAATAAAAACAAAGATCAACTAATTATTTAGCTAAATTAATTATATAATCAATTTTTATCTAGTATCAAATTCAGGATAATCTCCACTTAGTTAAGGATTTACGGAAAAAGAGTTGTAAAAATTATTCCTTTGCTAAATATCAAAATTCATCCTGTTTAAATAACTATTATGACCTATGTTTATTTATTATCACCAACTATTAGTGTTATAAAATTTATGGTTCTAAGTTAACTTGACAACAATGACCTAAATTTTGGCAAATAACAATATCTTTTGAATATTGTTAATTTAAATATTTCAGGGCTAATGTAGAAAGCACAGAAATGATATTAAGGTCACATGTAAACCTTCCTCCCCATCTGATTAGCCTGCTTTGCTTATTTTTGATATTTTAAATATATATTTCAATTTTTTTTTATAAACAAAAATAATAAATAGTGAAGCATCAAGTTAAAATTTAAGATTTCAGGCAAATTCATGTTCCTATTGGTTGAATATTGTTATTGTAACTTTTAAAATACATCCTCAAAGAAAAATATTTTAAATTTCTTTAGACTAAATAATATGCATTTTATTTACCGTTTCTTCTTCCGGGTTGGACCGTGTCAAATTGTTGTTATTTGCCGAGCTTTCGCACATCATGTGATGGCTTCTTCAGGGCTGAAAAAGCCATCACATGATGTGCGAAAGCTCGGCAAATAACAACAATTTGACACGGTCCAACCCGGAAGATGAAACGGTAAATACATCTGACGACCGTCGAAGCCTACGTGAACAAATATGCATTTTGACAAGAAGAAGTATTTTCAATCACGCTTGAGGGAGCTGGCAAACATTCACTTCTATCAGTTTGATTTTTCTCATTAACAAACCTATACCATCCCATCCTGTTTAATTATGAAATAGGCAGTTTAAAACAAAATTGTTTGGATACCAGAGTCAAAGATACACGCTATTTTAGTCGAAATTAGTTTTGTTAATCAGTACTAGCTAAAAAGCAAAGGGACTGATTGTTTATAAAAGAGTAAGAGCTGAAATATTGAGCACTAAACTTTCTTTTGTTAAATTGTGTGGAGACTGCACCATTGAATCAGACAAAAAAATAAAAATAAATAAATAACACTAACTAAAGTGCAAGGGTGGAAGAAACAGAAATCTTATTTCCACATACTTGCTTCTTCCACTGTTCTAATATGGAACAATTATAAAAAATTTTCTGCCGAAAGGAAATTTTAAGAATAAAGACATGAATCACAATCACTTTATTAGATAAGATATCAGCTAAAATAATAAAAATGTATTATGATTGTAACTACTAAAATATAGACTAGAACCAACAATTCATTATCTCATAGATTGATAATAAAATATATAATCACAGTCAACAGTTAAAACATTTATTTTTAATTCAATTAGAAATGAATGATTAATGAGTGCAAAAACAAATGTTTACATTCAAAATACAAATATATTACATATTTTTAAAAATAATACCAGTTCCATAAGCCCCAATAATTAACTTATTCATTATCTAAAAATATTTTATTCATGAAGTTGGCACTTGTTTACATTTTTTTTTGCATCAAATATTTGGCCATGTATAGGCAGTAGAAACCATTACTTATCTATTGCCCATATGCTGTTATTCCATGGACAAGCCTAAGAGAGCATAGAAAGATGGATTTTTAAAATTTACATCTATTATACATAAAAATTTGTTACTTCATTAGGTTAAAGTATTAAAAACAGACATGATTCAGATCCATTATTAAACAGTCCAGAATGAAGGAGCTATGCAATTTTAGCATATTTATAAAGTTTATTTTTTTAATTATAATTATAAGATATACAGAAACAAGTTATTTACAACTTTGAATGTACAAGCCAAAACTGACTGTAGACTAATTGGAAATATGGAGGGATAACTTAACACTTACAGTTACATAATTATAATTGTAATTATGTTATATTTTTTCTAGTATGTATTCAAATTAACTTCTTAAACAATGTAAAATCGTATCAACATCCCCACACACTCAGGTAAAGGCTTGACATGGACGTGGCTCATCATGTGCAAGAGCTACTAACAATGTAAACAAGTATTATAAGTAAAATTACCACGAATCATAGTATTTATGATTTTATTCACATTTTAAATTCATATTATACTTAAATAAATAAACATTACATATTACCCAGCTCAACTTAAAATATAATACATACATATATAAATATATATAGTGTATAATGTTAATACAAATTCTTCAGATTGATTTGAGATGTAACAAATGGCATTTTGTAAATCAAATTTTTAAACTCAAAGAAAATTTTTTGTAAGATTACATTAAATATGAACTGGAATTTAATTTTTGAAGAGCTTGGATGGTTTAAAAGATAAGATAAATAAAATAAGAATGAAAGCTAATTAAGGATAAATTGGCTCAATAGAATGTCGGTCAAAATTTAACTGGACCTTAAAGGTCATATTTTTCAGAAATTTTGTTAAACCAAAATAAAAGGGTGTCTAAGCTTTTTGAGATAAAAAAAAAAATACTCAGGTGGATTGTTCTTTTTTGGTTTTATTTTTAATCGTACGGGGAAGAAGAAGCCTTAATTGAAGTGCTGAGACAATTGCCTTCCAAACCTACAAATGCATTTTCGATTCCAGGGAATCTTTGTTTTTTTAAGGCACTTTTCCTTTGGATGGACAAAAAGTATGTTGTTCTGAGAATGTATGATGTCAGAAAAAAAAAAGTTACTGTAGATAGTTAGATTATTAGACCAAGGATGACTTAAATAAAGTGGCTGCCAGAAATTTCACTGTGCTATGAAATAATAGGTCTTATGTTGCATAAGCCCTATTCATTATTTAATTTCATTTTAAGTGAGTCAAATAAATGAGCAGTAGGAAAAATCAAATATAAAATTATAATTAATTATATGACAATATGCTAGTGGCTTCACAGAAATTAATAAAGGCTAATTGAATCTCTTTATTGAATGGTCTTAGTTTTATTGAAGTTTTAGTGCTTAGGCCAAGCTTTGGTGATTTGCTAATCAAGATTGAATGATCCCAGAAAAATACAAAGATATCTCTAATGAACACATATTTTCCTACCTACCATATATCGATCATTTAATAAATATTATTTTGAAAGACTAAATTTATCGTATATTAAAATACATTCAACTGATTCAGTGATTTTAATCAAATTCATTAAAAAATTAATGAAATGCCTTACATACATTTCAGCAGATAAATAAAGCACCATATTTGGCCTATAATTTTAGATAAAAAGTTTGTGTCATGTATTAAAAAGTATACCTATATATTTCAAATACATTCCTGTATCCAGCAAATATAATTTTTTTGGTTTTTCACCCATTTCTGATCTATAGCTATCAAATAGATTTGGTTATTTTAAAAAGGAAACCCATAAATATGAATTGATTAAATACTAAAATTTTTGTACATAGGAAAAATTTTACATACTTAGTTCTATACAGTGAGAAAATAAAACAAGGGCTAAAATTATACTATTTGGGAATTAACTTGTACAATTTGACTCAAACTCCAATGTCAGCAATATGTATTAAAAAAGTGGTTGAAGACAATACTATAGTATTGTAATAACACAGCAAAATTACGCAGTAACATAAGACATTACTTTACACAGCAACATAAGAGACTTTAACCATACTAGAGATCATGTATAAAAGTAAACAGTTTTACAGCTTTTAATGTGTTAGATGGATTTTAAACATAGAAGAAACAAGTCTTTAATAATTGATTAAATCTTGCACCAGCAATGCCTTCTGTTAAATTACTTAAAAACTAATGGAATGTATAAGAGATCCAATAAATACACATTTAGAATAAAATTAACACATATTAAAGAAATGTCTAAGTGTGAAAAAACAATTCCACATTGAAAAACAATAAGTGTAAGCACTAAGACTAAACAAAATGGGTAAATACAATATATGAGATGTTTTAAGAACACAAAAATAAATTTTATTCTCATTTTTAATAAACATTAATTTAAATAAGTATGGATTGAGAAAATATTGACACTTTTTCCATGCTAAGAAATTCATATTTTTCATTTTTTATAGACTTTATTATGAAAAAAGTTAACTGGAAACAAACCAACCATAAAACTTTGGGAACTTTTTTTATATTTTTATAGCTAAACAAACAACTTTTAATAACAAAGCAGTATTTAAACTCAAAGCTAGGTTAAAACAAATTCAATCATGTAAAAAAAAAAATGTAAACAAAATTTTCTGTAAACGCATTTAAAATAATTTTTTTGGGAATTATTATCTAAAAATTTTGAAACTTAGCTTCCCTAATTGCTATTTATAATTTTTTTTAAAATTAATCTATTCTGTAATTGAAGAATTATTATGCTTTATATACTATAATAACATAAATTTAATTTTTATTGAGGTAAGATTCCTAATTAAACTTTTCAAACTACAAGTTACATGAAACAAACAAAATTCATAGCAGTAAATCAATAATTTCAATAAATTCCACTAGCAGCTAGAACATAAACAAGAAGGCAACAAATGTGCAAATAGATTTATGTGGTTGATTGCTGACAAAATATTAAATGGTAAGCAAATATTTTATAAATGCTTAAGCATAAATTATTATAAATTTAATTATAACATAAATTTATAATTGATGAATGAAAATTCAGTACACAAATTTCTGATAATATTAAAATTAATTTTTCAATGAAAGATAATTTAAAAACTAATTACTAGTTTCCATTATTAACTAAACTTCAAACACAGAAAGGGTTAATTAAAAAACATATGAACCGCCAGAACAAAAATAAAAATAAAACTTTTTCAGTAGCTCCTGCATTATTCAAAAGTTAGTAATGATTCATAAATTAAGGGTAGTCAAAAATTAGCAAAGTGGGACAAAATCCTAACTGTACTGAATCCTAACTGTATCTAATAGGGAAATATTTTATTATGTGTCTTCAGCGAATTATTTATAGACATGGTTTAAATAAACTTCATTAAATTGACAGATTAGATGGATGGATAGATGAGGGACTGTAATGGTTAATGTCTAATGACTAAAAAATTAAAGAAAATAAGAACTCATTGAGGCAAGCAGGAAAGACAATTAGGGAATGGATAACAAGGCTGATAATGCTAAAAATCTCAATAAGGCAGACATATTGGCATCAAAGGAAGCTCAGTTTTTTAAAGGTATTAGAGCACTTTAAATATTTTATAAGTCTCAATTTATCTAGATTATGATAATTAAATTTTTATAGAGTAAAAAACATATTTTTCTAAAATATTTAAATTTGAGAAATATAGGCCAACTGATAGATGTTTTTTTTGTTTTTGTTTTTTTAGTTTTTTGTAAAGGGAAATAAAATTTCTTTAGATCTATAGCTTATAGGTTAGATCCTATTAGCACACAAATTTCAAAATTAAATGGTTGAAATAATAGTAATCTAAGCCTTTAATAAAGAATTTTTAGTGATTTGAGTTTTTTAGTAATTTACAAAATAGAGACCAAATGAATTAGTAACATATGTATAATTACCTATAACTAATAGATTATTTTATTAAGCACATTTGATTTGTTGATGAAGAAATCTATAGTTTTTAATAAAAACTTTCTAATCAGATGGAATTATAATGGATTATTGACTTACCTAATGAGTTAAAAAATGAACTAATGCCACAAACAATTAGAAATTTTCAATTTATTGACTTATATCAATGAACTATCACCTCAATTACTGAGAAAATTTCAGGAAGACTCAAATTTTTTTACCAATAATATATTAAAAACGCTATAGCGTATTGAGAACTCTATCAGACAAATCGATATTTAACATCCATAACATATCCTTTTAATATTTTATATTATATTACTAATATTGAAAATATATTATAAAGACCAAATACAATATAAAAAGCAGTGTAAAAAAGTATATGAACACATTCAACCATAAAAAAGCTTTTAAACATTAAGAAAAATTAAATATGATAAAATAGTTTAGAAGAGCAAAACAAAAGGATAAGTAACACCAGTCTTGCTTAAATTAAATTTAAAAGGAAGAACTATAATTTTGAAGGCAAGAGGTTTCAGAAATAGAGCATTATGTAAAGCTGTTCCAAAATAATAATAAAAAATAATCCTCAAATGAATGATGGAACTTATAGTAAGATAAAATTGAGCACCTTTGCAAATGAATATAAGTATCGCCTTCATTAAAAGTAAAATTCACCTAATTCTTCTTTCTAAAATACTTCAAATTTGCAGAAAAATGTTAAAATTACTGTACCATAGAAACCAATGCTGGAGCAGGGTAAAAAAATACAAAATGAGATATTTATGTCATGAAGGAGAATTTTCTCTTATGGGTGTGATGACTTCTTTAAATACAGTCATGTCTACTGATGGCTTCCTTTCAATGCGTGTTGGAGGGCTTTCATTTGCTTCAGTTCCTTTTTCAATCCTTTCAACCCGGTGGACAACTTGGTGGACTTTCAACAACGAACAGAGCTGAAAAATAGACAATGAGATAGAAAATTAAATAATACAAAATAATAATACTTTAAAATAAATGAGCTTTTTGCTAAATATAGTTCAGTCAGAAAATTTAATTTGAAAACATTAGGAATTGTCCCAATCAAAAATAACATAAATGTTATTTAAATCCAATTATGAAAGTGGAATTTACCACTCTATGTGAATGAATACATTGTTTTCAATAACTAATATATAAAATTTATCAATCATTATTTACTTAAAAATAAATAATTTAGAGTACATTTGATTAGGTACAGTTTATTATACACATATAAGAATATAGGCTATGTTGTGTATTCNCTACCCTAATATTTTTCTGTTAATTGAACTTAAACCCGTGTTTATAATTTTCTTTAAACATTAATTGCTCTTTTAACATTAATTGAATTTTATATTGCCCTACATGAGAGCGATAAAAATAATAATTTTAAATAAATAATAATTAAGGATTTTTATGGAACAAAAGAATAGCACAGTTATAAATACATTTATTTATTATTTTAACAAATACAATAATAGCATTTATTCCACAACTAGTATCCTCTAAGTCTCCATTCTTCAATGAAGCAATCATCCTATTGGAAAGTAAATCAGTGAGTTGCTGAGGGAAATTGGCCCATTCCTTCTTTATTGTTACTTTTCATTTTTCAAGACCTGAAAACATTTACATGCTACGTTTTCCAGGCAAACTGCCACATTTGATATTCGTTTGCAATCCATCATGCTGAACAATTAGAGAAGCTAAGAGAGGTAATGTTGTGTTAGAAGATATTCTAAAAACCACTCTTTTTTGACGTCTTGATAATACAGGTGGCCATTCAGATTTCTTTCCTCCATAATTGTCTGGAGATTTAAAAAATTAGAAATAATTTCCTTACTCCTACCTGTATTTTTTGAAATAACAGAAATAGAAAAGCCTTGATGCTTCATTCACTGAATAATATTTCGTTCAATCAAAGATGAAGTTTCGGCTTGCCCTATTTCCTCTGTTACACTTGGTCAAATTAAAAACAAAAATTAAACTTAAATAGCCTTATCTATTAACACTAAAGTCCTACATTTGTAAACAAATAACACTTTTACTATAATTTTACCCCACTTCAAATCCAATATTACTGATTTTTATATTCCAGGGGATTCATTTCATCTATGGCAAAATACATTAAAGTGAAGCTATTTATAGTAATTAGAAGCACTGGTCAATTAAAAAATCAGGATGGACTATCATTTTGTCCCAGAACTTATCATTTTTAGGTATAAAGATGACTCACATTTCTGGACGAGCTCTACAATACCATTAAGTAATAATAAATTTTTTCATAAATTGATGAGATTAAAAATTGAATAGTTTTAATGAGGGTTAATTACAGTCTTTATTGTATAAAAACATATGAAAAGTAGATTAGAATTAGGTTATTAGAAAAAAGTTCTCATTATTTAGTGAAATTAAATAATTAAAATTAGGGGAAAATTTTATTATTGAATTCTAAATTAATGGTCTAGTAGTAACAGTTAGTTGCTCTTTACAACAAAAATTTGCATTTAACATTTAAATGTATAGCTGAAAAGGAGTGTTGTAAATCAGTTATTTGTATAAATGGGAATGGGGGTTCACTGGCAACCTACAGTTTGATTAAATATCACATAAGGACTGTTCAATTAAATTAAACAATATTGCAATCAAAAGTTCAAATTATCAGAATGAATCACAACAATTAATATAAATAATATATAACTGATATGGATTTTTATTTTCTGGGATTAAANCAGGATTAATATAATACAGTATATAATAATTAAAAGTTAAAAGGCATTGCTTTTTTTTTTCAGGTTTACAAGAATAATATATACAAAAAATGATTTTACCTCATGAATACCAGTAAGAGCTTGCTGTGCCTCAACATTCTCTTGCGGGATAGCTTCTTCCAAAATAGAGTGATACTGACTTAATTTAAGCCTGCAGAGTGACATGACAGTGTAAGCATTCATCAATTCTGTCATCAGCTCAGCATCCTATGGATTTTTTAAAAAGTATTTAAAAAATAAAATACAATAGAAAAACTAATGAAATTGTCAAACATAGAATGAAGGTTTAGATGATTTGTTAGTATTTGCTAATCATAATTTAGTTTAATCTATAATTTATCTTTCTTATCTATTATTTTTTCCTTATGTTCACAATGTTTGTTTCATAGAAGGTGTTAAATATTTACACACCATATTGTCAGCTTAGCTATGTTTGACAATAGACTTTCATTAGAGAACTTTACCCCCAGCTAAAGGTATTCCTATAATTGGCCTAAAGGCTTTAGTTACACTAGCAGCTTTAAAAAGCTCAATTGCTCTAGAACTTATCAAAGATCTCACACATCTTTGTTCTCTTTCAACCATCATAATGCATTATATATTTGATTTTTTTTATTGATATATTGGGTTTTTTTGTTTTTTTAAGTTCATAAATCACTTTAGACTTAAGTGCCCTAATCCCACCTCACATTATTCATCCACCAACTGATGGCAAGTTTTTTTCTCCACATGTCGATTGCTGAGGTAATTGGCACAAAGTTAAGTTTTAAAAGCATTCATTCTCAGTATGAAAGTTATCTTCATTATTTCTTTCTTAAGCTATCTATATTTATTTCCTATTTTTTCTACAACAGTCATTGTAGAGATATTCTATTTTAATAATTCAAATTTGGCAGATCTCTTTGTTTTTCTTTATCTTATTTTCAAAAGGTTTTTTCTTCTTTATCTTAGCGCAAGTTAGTCAACCATTGTGGCCCTGCAATAGCATTTTCCTGGCATTTAACTATTTTCCTTCTTCTGCTCAGTCTAAAGCTGAGATCCATCTGATTTTGTATAACTGTAACTAAGCTTCATATCTACCTTGTGACCACCTTCCTATGCTATTCTGTTCAAAGGTGCTTCATGGCTGCTCTGGAGCTTCTCTTATGGAACCTAGCTTTCCAAAAATAAAGGTAGGCAAATATTTTGCTTTTAATATGCCTAATTTAACATTATTCTTTACCTTTCTTTCAGAAGTATTGGAAAGATAATGGAATAATAATAAGGTAATAGGTATGAATAAGATAAATTGGTTTACAGTTTCCAATACTTTTCCAACAAACCAACACATTCCTTCCCTCCACCGTGCCTCACCTTTGACTTAATGACAGTCGAAGCCATTCCTTTCCTCTCTAGCTCAGCTTTTTATTTAATGACTACTTACAGGTTTTCATTTAAGTATAATATCACTGACAAATAACAATATCATCCTGATTCTACTTGCCCGCCATTGTCCGTAAAGTCCTCTAGTTGAATATCTTCAGGGCCTTGTTGCATCCACAAAGGTGATGAAACAAAGAGGGTGGTGATTGTCCTTCTGTAAACTCCTTATTGTTGTAGACTAAATGGTATCAACTAATTCAGTAAGCACATTTTTAGCAGATAGAGCGGCCCAGGTTTCTTTCCTTAGCTTTTGGGAGACTATTCATTTATGGGAGTAACAGGCTGCAACCCTTTCAAAATTGTATAAGCTATAGTTTGTAACACTATAATAATACTATCACAGTAGTTGGATAAAAGGTTGCCAGCTGTTATTCTTTAATTTTTCTCTCTACAATAACTGCAATAAATCTGAAAATCCATATTTATCCTAAAACCTATGATGATAAATAATTAATTTTAGCAAAACATACTTTTCATGTATCTTCTACAATAGTCGCCCACTTACATAGAATATATAATTCAAAATAATATCTAACTCTAATTTATATTCATAATATGTGTTAAAATAAATATTCTTTCTGAAAAGCTTATAAATTACAATAATTTACAGTAATTGCCAACTTTAAATTCAAAAGTTATGAAAAATACTTACAGCCATCTTGTATCCTTCTATTACACCATCCTCAGATGTTCGTGAGGGTAGCTTAACAATTACTCTTTCATTTTGGTATTTTTGGTGCCTGGAAAAAAATATACTCATATTTTTTTTTATTTTAGCTTATAGAATATAAAAACAAAGTAATAAACTGATAAAGGTAGAATTACAAAAGAAGTTTTGGACATTAAAAGTTAATAAATTACTGTGCAGGTTTTCTGGCAACAAGTTACTAATTTTATTTTTAATTTAAGTTTTAGAATAAGACTATTATACATTTAATATAACTAGTATGATGAAAATGAATGAGTTTATCCAAAACTAGTTTTACATTCATAGAGAAGAAATAAAACAGTAGTTCTCCTTGTAATAAAAAGGAAATCAATAAATAGATTAATATTTTTTTCTTGTTTTTCCAAGATAAGATTTAAAGGGAAGGTTATTCTGCATAAATGGATTCAAAATATTATCAATGGATATTAAAAACAAAATATTACCAGTGGGAAAGAGGGAGGGGGTTAGCAAGAGAGGGAGGGATGAGAGAGAGAGTTGGAGGGTGAGAAGGGGAGAGAAGGGAGGGAGGGAGTGAGAGATAGACTTAGAGGATGAGGAGGGGAGAGGCAAAGGGGGAAAGCATTAACAGATTTGATAATTAAGAAATCATTTTAATATAACAATTCATTATTATTTTAATTACTTGTCTACTATAAATCAAATAGGATAAATCAGCCAGATGCTTCTTACTCCATTCAAGCTGGGCTCTTGTTCTTCTTCACTAACAGATAAGGTAATATCTTTTCATGATAAATAAAATAGAATCTATAATTTAACGCATTTAGTTGAACAATTATTTGAGACAAGGATCTGCTCTGAATAAAAAGTTTAATAATTCATTGAACAAAAAATTACTTTCAGTTAAAATTTTACATTTTTTAAGACACATAAAAATAATTTAGAAGTTTTCAAATATCTAGAAGATGTTCATTGCCATAAATCAAGAAACAAATAAATAAGCCTCACACAAAATGTATAATAACATCTTTGAGTTTATTGAAATAGATCTCCATAATTTAGAACTAATAGTATGCAAGCGACTAAGCATCAAAAGATTATTATAAAATTAAAAAACATGCCAATTAAAAATATAAGAATTGCATTTTTCAATATATGCTATAAGTTTGTGCTTGAATCAAATGTAAAGGAGAAGGATTTAAGTTTTCTTGTTTAATTTGGAATTTTTTTTAATGTAATGTTTGTATGTGTGTGGTGCTTGAACCAGATATAAAGTAGAAGGGCTTCTACTTTTTTGATATTTTGTAGATAAAAGTCAAATACATATAATAATTATTATAACTATTAATATTGCAGTAGAATATAATGGCATTTAACCTATATACCTACATAAATAAAATGTACATAATGTGTCTGGCAATAATATTAATGTTATCAAATATTTAATATAATTTTTATTAGAAATATATTTATAATGATATATGGTACCACTCAC